>JAVMSB010000125.1:0-85158 GCA_031761475.1 Penicillium pancosmium | reverse complement strand
CCCCCAACCCTAGTAGTTGCTTCGGCTGAAAATCCAGCTCGTACGAGTATATCAACCCCCCAATACCCCCCAATTGATCGAGCAAAAAAGGGCAAACTACAAACTTGAAAATGACTTCCAACAAACGTGCTCGCTATGATGATGATGTCCTCCAGGATGGGGAGTTGTCATCGGCCGCGGAAGGCTTCTTTGAAGCTCTTGGTATGATTGATGCCTCCCTTGCATTTTCCCAACTGACCGAAATGAATGCAAAGCCGAGGCCGGAGTCACCCACTGTTTCGTCAATCTGTACGTCTACCCAATTGGTTTAATGAATTGAATATCTGGTGATCTAACCTGTCCACTAGAGGGAGCGATCACCCTGCCATGCTTGAAGCCATGATTAAAGCCAAACAAGGTGCGGCAATGCCAAGATGAATGGAGATCCACGAGGCTAACAACCATCCAGAGAAGTTGGCCAAATTTCCCAACATAATCACTTGTCCTTCAGAATTGGTGGCCCTGTCGGCAGCACTTGGCTACGCCCAGGTCACAGGCATCCCGGTATGAGCTCCATCGGTTTTTCTCATCAAGACTTTTTGCTCATTTACTATTAGCAATGCGTCCTTGTTCACGTTGATTGCGGAACTCTAGCCTTGGGACAGTCGGTCCATAATGCTTCGATCGGCCGAGTCCCCGTCCTCTGTTTTGCTGGCCTGAGCCCCTTCACCCAAAGAGGGGAACTTCTTGGCTCCCGAACCGAGTATGAACCATCCGGCTCTATTCTCATTCCTGTCAATGCTGATAATTGAATGCGGGAAGGTTTATTCATTGGTTACAAGATGTACCCGATCAAGCGGCAATTGTTCGACAGTATTGCAGGTACTCAGCAGAAATCAAATCCGGCCGTAATATCAAAGAAATGGTGAACAGAGCATTGCAATTCACCTTGTCTGATCCCAAGGGCCCAGCCTACCTCATGGCGGCAAGGGAAGTCCTAGAAGAGGTAATTATGATGATATTTTCAACCAAGCACGACTGCTAACCCTTGTCTGCAGAAAGTTGATAGAGAATTTCTTGAAGAAGAATTGCTCAGCCCCATCGTGGCCAGTGCATTGCCGGATTCAGGTAATACTTCCTCGATAATGATTATCAACACAATCTGACTTTTTTTGCTCGCTTATAAGAGGTTGAATTCATCGCAAAGACTCTCATGAGTGCGAAGAAGCCTCTTGTGATCACGGGTTATTTGGGGCGTAACCATAACACACCTGCTCTGCTCGAGGCGCTTTGTGACAAGCTACCAATTAGTGTTGTTGAAATGGTCGGTTCTGATGTCTGTATTCGCAGTGACCACGAAGCCTATCTTGGTGTGACAGTTACTACACATCCGGCAGTTTTAGAAGCCGACGTCATCTTGATTATGGACTGTGATGTTCCCTGGATTCCAACTGCTGGAAAACCAAAGAAAGGTTGGAATAAACATTTAAGGACACCCAACGAGCATTCACTGATAGCATACCTAGGCACCAAAATTATTCATCTTGATGTCGATCCACTGAAGCAGCAGATGCCCCGTATGTATCCATGATATGTTTTCATTAACCGTGGATGACTAAATTCTTTTAGTATTTTCTATTGGCGCCATTCGAAGACTCAAGGTGAGCGGCGAGCTTGCCTTGAAGCAATTGAATGGCTTTATAGATCGCCAAAGCCTGGACAAAAATCAATACTCTGCGGAATTTGAGTCTCGCCGGGCGCGCTATACAAAGTGGCGAGCGAACCTCAAATCTCTAGAATCACCCTCATCTGAGGACATTGTCACCGTACCCTATCTAGCATCACGACTGCGGGAGCAACTTCCACAAGACACGACTTTCGTCATGGAAGCCGTCACTAACGCAGGCCATTTGATTCATCATTTGAACTTGACCAAGGTAATCCAGCCAGTGCATAGTGTGAAAATCATGTTCTAACGTCAGAATCAGCCAGGAAGTTTACTTGGCAGTGGTGCAGGTGGATTGGGCTGGGGAGGCGGCGCCACTCTGGGCGCAAAGATGGCCAAGCCAAATTCTTTTGTCTGTGGAATGTGAGTACATTGGCTCAAGCATATGCGGACACCTCTAACAAAACCTCAGAGTTGGTGACGGAACCTACCTCTTCTCACAGATGGAGAGCGTGTATTGGATTGCTCGGCGTTACGATGTGCCATTCTTGCTTATTGTCCTGAATAATGGCGGATGGAATGCACCGAAGGTCTCCGCTTTGCTGGTCCACGAGGATGGATTATCATCAAAGTCCAATAGAAGAGGTGATTTAAACCGGGTCTTTCAACTTCACCCTGCGAAGAAGGGCCAATGCTGATAATAAGCAACGATATAGATTTGAACATATCATTTGAGCCTTCGCCTGACTACCCAGGGATTGCCTCTGCCGCAGGGAATGCCTGGGGGGCCACGGTCAAAACACAGAATGAGTTAAACCCTGCCATCCAGCAAGCAACAGAGATTGTGCAAGCCGGGAAGTGTGCTGTTATTGAAGTTGCGTGAGTGTATTCTAACTGTTGAAGGAATGATCCAAAGAGCGATAGGCTAACATTCTCAAGTGTACCATCCATTTGGAAAGAGACCTAGACGAATCAGGGGGTAGTAGCCGATTATTGATGAGATGCGTTACATAACGACCCTTTCACAGGCTTCTCGAAGCTCCTTGTGGGCCTTGCAAGTTGACAAGGAATGGGTCTTCTGTTCTGGTTAACATGTCCAACGGAGCATCTGGTTCGACCTCATCAGTCACTCGGTCTCTATCTGATTGATATGCGAGTATTATTAGCTTACCACAGAATTCTCTTTAGAAAGGGTTGGATCGATTACACATCGACACTGATGCAAGCTGTAATTAGCCCTGGTGCTGTTTTATACGAACCAGCAATGCCGCACAACTGGAACACACTGTTTTTAATCTAAGGTTGAGCGAGAAGTTAACAAAAGCTTCAATACACATAGTACGAAATTTTGGGAGGCGAGCCACGAAGACCTTTTAGTACACTCCTTAGTACTTATGCCTATGTGTTCTGGAAACAATTTGAACTTGAATTAGTGCCTGTTCCACAAGATCTAGTAGGTAGGAGCCTGGTATTGTATTAGATTTGTTATTTTTGTACAGTATCATATTGAATGTAAGCATTTCGACGCCATCCCGATGCTACTTCCAATCACACCACGTAAGCCATACATCCGTGAGGATATTCAAACAATATAAGAGGTAATTGGGTACAAGAATGGTAGAGATAAAAGAAAAAGGTAGGTGTTAGGAGGGTAGAGGGAAGGAGAGTGAACTGTGGAGAGTTATGCTCGAGCACTTGGTCGCGGCTTCCATTGAGAACGGTAGAGTCCCACTTGGGGTTGTTTGCCAGTATGGGAAGAGTTGCGAGGGGAGTCGCGGAAATCCGGGTAAAGCCCTGATTCAACGTCCATGAGAACAGCACGTTGAGGTTCCGCAGATGCCCAGCCCGACGTTTTAACTCGGCTCTTGCTTGAGAAAGAACGTGAGGTGGTAGATTTGGGACTAGGCGCGGAGAGTTGAGTTTTTTGTTTGATGATATCACGAAGTTCTGCATCATCTTTCGTGATCTGAGCTTTGATGAGAGCTAAGTCATTGGAGGCTTGCAGGGCGGACATGACCGACTCTCGTGGCGTATATTTGTATTGCTCTGGGTTTGGAGCAGAAGTGGGGGTGATCGATGGATCGAGGAAGGCGGCCGCATCTTTGGATAGCAGCTGAGAAATATCCAGAGTTTCACCGTGAGGAATCTTGTTCGGATGTGAAGGGGTAATACAATCCATGTCAACTTCTTTCCGAAGCACATGATCGATGTCGACGGCGGAGAAATAGGCACAGGACTGTGGAAGATCGTCAATACCAACTTGCTGCGAGAAAATCGCGCGTGTCCAGAGGTTTGAAATCTGAAGAGCCATCGCTGCGCGGTATTTATCCTCATCCTTGACCATATATCGAATTTCATCATGGACAGTGATGGCGAGACGCGCATGGATATTAAATCGTCGGATCAAAAAGTCCATACCGACGATCAATAGATGCAAGTAATCAACACCTGATGACTGAATGGCCCAATTGATTCGGGAAGTCATGAAGCTTCCCTTGTTGATGAATCGTCGCATCAGGGCTTCCGTAATACCAGCACCCAAGGCGGGGGTTCGAGGTCTTTCCTGGTCTGCGAATTCTTCGAGCTTATTGAACACGAAAGATTCAGTGCCGCCTCGCCAGAACGGAGTCTCACTTAAAATTCTTCGGGATGTCCGTGTTCCCTTGGTCTCCTTGTAAAGGTTGGCTGCAGTTGCCTGCGTTTCCCTTTCGGTCAAGGATGGATTGAATTGGCGAAGGAGAGTCGCAGCGAACTTCACACCGGCTCCATAGATTCGGCCGTAATTAAAAACCTTCGCGTCATTTCGAGAAATTCCGAGAATGGAAGCACTTCTTGAATGCAAGTCTGTGCCTTCGGCCTTGGAACCCTCCAAAGTCATGAAACCGATCGCATTTCCACCATGCAGCTGGAAAGAAGCATCTCCGACGAGACTAGCAATCCATAGCTCCTGGGAGTCGACGTCTGCACCGACGAAAGCATACCCCGGGGGTGCTTTAATCATCGCCTTTAATTCAGATCCGACCCGATTTGACTTGGCATTGCTCGCCGTGAGCCATGTGTTTTCCACAGCACGACGAGTAATGGTACCCATGGGGATGATTTGAGGTAATATGAACCCCACTCTGTGACTGGGATCTCCACTTGAAGAGCCACTGTTCTGTACTTGATCCTCGTAGACAACCATTTGGCTCATGATACGATCTCTGGCACTGATCCAATAAGAGCAGGAAGCATTCATGTCCAAAGCTTCCTTTGCGAGCTCAAATTGAGATGAAAGAATTCCGCGCTCAAAGTACTGCATATATCCTTTGCCAAGAGGATTGGTACATCTCGCTTGTGGACCGTCTTTATGCGGTATTTTGAAATAGATGTTCTTCCGGTCCTCCCGAAGTTGTGCATTCTTATCCTCGGCGGTCATATCACACCGAACAACTGGCTGATTTTCATATTGCTTTACCTGACTATGGGGAACTCGGAAGGTCCAGCCGTATTTGTCAGACCAAATGAGAGGGTAGCCATCCCATGCCAATTTCAAGAGAACGGGAGCAATGCGAGTTCGAACCGTGAGATTGATGTCCGCGTTGCTTGAAGGGAAAAGATCTTTGTACCACTTGGGCATTCCCGGTTTCTTCTGGCGCGCGGCAGGGCGGGGAGGATCACCCTTTTTCTTCCCTTTAACCATTTTGATCTCTTGGCCAGACCAGTCCAGCTGGCCAAGCCAAGGATCGTTATCATAAACATCTGGTTGTTCTTTGACTTTCAGAGCTTCATGGCACAGTTCATTCAATTTTCGCTGCACGTCGTCAAGTCGTTTGTGGTAGGTTTCTTCAGCATTTTTGATATACTCCTGCCAGGTCTGGTTGACAGGAAGTATAACCGAAGATAGATGTCGGAGAGCACCGAAACTGACCGGATGGGGGCATGTCTCTAGGAAGTTGGGGAAGACTTTGCGGTAGACACGATGGGTGATAGCAACATCGGCAGCACAATAGTCAAGGAGTTCCTCCAATTTTGCTAGAAGAGATTCTCTGTCAAGCTCACCAAAAAAGTCTCTCTGAGCCTTGTCGATGGTCACGTCACAATGGAACTTGGCCACATCCCGCAGGGAGTTGACTGAGCTCCTCCCCACCCACAACTCTTCTTCCTCCTCTCTCAACATATTGTTTTCAAGCAATGAAGCCAGCTCGGCCGAATTATGCTCGCTTGCGATCTTGTCCCTCAGAGCTTTGTTCTTCTTATGTCGCATCCACGTCGGCCTCTGCTGGGAGCACATTCCGTTGACAGCAACATGGAGGGACATCGTGTCCAGGAAGAAATTCTGTGTTTGCTTCATATCGTATTCTTCCAAAACGCGAGCGCGGTCATAGCCAATGTTGTGGCCAACCACGATCCGGGGTAGAGTTGGATCCCCGAGGGGAATAAGGTGCTCTTTTTTGGTCGATTCTCCCAGCAGCCACGGGGATATCCAAGCGTACCATGCTGTAGGGCTCGCAGCACAGGCCATGACGGCGAAAGGATGCTCCTTGTACATAACCTCTGTGTCAAATGTAATCATTGACTCATTTGGAGCATCTACTGGTTCCGCAGATCCATCCGGGTTGTATTTGGTCCATCCACTGCGATTCACCCACTTGCGCGGTTTGTCCGGACAATTCACGGCGACAAAGGATTTCGCGTAAGATAAGTAGGGCTCCGACGCATCCATTCCAAGCTTATAAAAGTGTTCGTCTAGGGTCTGGCCATGAAGTTTCGGTAAATCGAATGCGATCGGCTCGGCGCCTTTTTGCGATTTGCCCAGGAGTTCGTGTCTTGCGAGATGGTCCTTCGCTAACGCAACCAATTCCGGGTCCGGTATGCGACCCTTGTTCGGGAAAATCTGAGGATACACATAATCGCTCAGCTGTTGCACTCCGATCTCATTAAATCTAGGCGAGGCGGGCACTGGGCTAGATTAGCATAAGCGATTTCGTATCAACCGAGGGGTAAGAATGGCAATGGGCCTACCCGATAAAGGTCGCTTCCCCGGAGACTCCACGTCTGGGAGGGTTGAATAGTGTCTTCCACATCCTGTCGTAGTTGATCTCCGTGGGTATCGAGGAAGAAGAAGTACTGAACACAGCCGTGGT
Organism: Penicillium pancosmium; assembly: GCA_031761475.1. Classification (NCBI taxonomy): domain Eukaryota; kingdom Fungi; phylum Ascomycota; class Eurotiomycetes; order Eurotiales; family Aspergillaceae; genus Penicillium; species Penicillium pancosmium. Next base: position 78,387 of record JAVMSB010000125.1, on the reverse strand, counting down.
CGCACGGAGCTCGCAACACCCCTGGAATGAGGCGTGCCGGCGAATTTCCAAGATAACATCGTATGGGGGTATGTATTTCGATCATATCAGGTCATAATGTAAGCGACTACAACCTTGGCAAGGTTGAGTTGGTGATTAAGGACGAAGTCGCGAGATGATGCAGATTGCGATTTTGTGAGGCTATCACATATCACCACTGCCTATCGCGGTATCTTAGGCGTCATGCCGGAACGGAGGAACCCTGTCGCCGATCCCGATGGTACTAACCCAATTTGGTGACCGCCTGCCTCTTTGGCTTATCGGCGCGCGGCGATAGCCATTCCCCATTCTCCCCTCACCTCATGATAGCCCAGGATCGTCGCCAATTTCGATACTTGGGTCGGCGTCGCCTTCGTCTTCTTCCCCGAGGCTCAACCGCTGCGAGTTTTCTTTTCTATAGTTTACGATCACTCATTACGTCTCCAATCATCCGTCCTTTAATTTGCCTCACTGGACTTATTCTCCCGATCTCTCTTAAACTGCCACGCGCTTACGTTGCCACAACCCTCTCAAAAACGATGCAACCGATGACAAACAAGGCCCCTTCCGTTTGAAAAGGACGTTTTGAAAGAAACTACACTATGAGCCGCAGGTTGTCTGTAATCGACTTGACCTCGGCATCCGTGCCCGCTCCCGCGCCCACAACCACATCCACATCCACGTCTACCCATCGTCAACTTTCATCCGATATAACTTCCGTGGACTCCTTCTCGGACTCCTTGGAGGAACATCCAACTCCAAACTTACGGAACCACACGGTACCACGGGGCGCTAAACGAAGGCGAGACGGAGAGGAACTCGGACATGCAGGACCATCGTCCCGTCCTCGACTAGATCATCCAATAGATCCTCGAATAGAAGGGCCCATTCAAGCTATCGATCTGACCGAGGTTGATAGCTCTTCCGAGCTCGCCAACACACTCTCCAGCCTTAGAGAGGACGCAGTCAAATCCCAGCAACCGCATGGAGATGAGGCGAATAGTGCACGTTCAGTACTGGGTTCATATAAATGTCCGATCTGCATGGATACACCAGAAGATGCGACAAGCACGGCTTGCGGTATGTGCATTGATGATCTGGCCGGCAATCCTTGGGATTTTGCGGAGCCAATATTTACTTCCGTCTTATACTGACATTTCCTGTGAATAGGCCATCTATTCTGCCATCGCTGTATCCTTGAATGCCTGGCGACAGCGGATGCCAGAAATTCAAGTTCCGACTCAAATAAAAATAAAGGCACATGTCCTGTGTGCCGAAAATCAATAACTAAGAACGATACAGCGGGGCCTCGGCGGAGTCTTATACCTTTACAGCTGAAGTTGACAACGAAAAAGCGCAACATGGCCCCACCAACTGAAGCATGAATTGGCACTTCATTTGATTTTTGATTTTCAAAACATTGCGATATGGAGCATAATAATGGCGTTTAGTTTGCATTTGGGGGCAATTGTTCCTAGTATTTTACGGATTGAATAAACTCTCCAGGGAAAGAATGAATTTGACCTTGAACGCGAGCATCCAAAGCAAGTGTTTCGAGGTCCATTTGAAAGAAACGAAAAAGCGAATGCTTTCCACGGGAAACTTGAGTGGTATTCTCTTATTGCTTATCTCCATGGGCTTATTTTGTCATTAACCTTCCATAGAAGTTCTAATCTAGCCAGCCCCAAGCGATCTGATGAACGAGTGAATCTCAAAAAAGTCCCATAAAATAACTGGCTATTCATACAGGGCTATCTCATGAATGGACGCTGCAATATGTACAAACATCCTCAGAATCGATCAACAACTAGAAGTGCTAAGCATAAGCGGCCCAACCTAAAAGCCAAATTAGTTATGATTGAGGGAGCATCAGGATTTTGGGGAAACCTACCGCAGTATAGAACGGCAAGATTTTTCTCGTCGGTGGACTGTTGGATAAGCTCATTGACAGTAGCAGTAACGCTCAGCGTCTTGCTCAATTTCTTCGCGACCACTGTTAGAGCTCTATCAGCTTCGCTAGGCTCATTTGTCGGGCTTGAGCCTTTGTCAGTGGTCCCGGTAAGCACTGGTGGCTCATCGCCTCCCCCTTGATTATCCTGCATTTTCTTCATTCGCAGAGGTGACACAGTCCAGCTGTAAAGTGGATCATAACGAAGAACGTCCAGAATTGTCATGATACTGTAGGACTCTTGTCGGAGGGCCTCCAGTGTGAATTCACAACACCTCCTGAAGATTCCTTCGGTCTTGGTAATGCCGAATCCGTCAACCAAATCTCTAGTCAAGCGGAAGGGCACGACTTCGGGGACCGGCAAGATACGACCTTGTTCAAAGGCCACGCCCAGATCGATGTGAATCACCTCTCCAGTCTTCTCGTCGAGCAAAATATTGTGGCCATGTCGGTCGCCAAGTCCAAGAACATGTCCGAGAATCGAGATCGCAGCTGTGCTCCTCGTGTACGAAATTCGCTTGCTGAACCAATCGTCTGGGTTGTTGAACCTTTCCATGAAGAAATACTTCATGACTGGGTGGAAGTGTTCCGTAACTTGACGGTATGTTCTGACGCGTTGCTCGAATGACTTGGTCTGCACATCGGCGATATGTTTCCGGCAGGAGTTGGGCTTCATATCCTTCGGAAAATACCGCTGGTGCGCAGGCATTAGAAAGTCATTCAAAGGAATGGTGTTAGGAACAAATTCAATGATTCCTGCATTGAGAGTGAGAGGAAGAACCTTGTAGGTTCTGATCCCGAGGTTTCGTTGCCGAGTAGGCTGATGGTCTTTGAGCAGGCTGCTGACTTGCTCAAAGACTTGCTCCATGATCGTGTCCTGGCGAAGGTCGTCGTTTCCTCCTTTGTACTATTTCTCAGTTAGCATGGGCTGGTATCTGTATGGTCCAACGACTAATTGTGATTTGCGCTTCGGAAACCTATGAGTATCTCCGGGGGTGACTTACCAGCTGCTTGTAGCGGACACCGTTACTTGCGATTGCAGTCACAATCTTGGGTGCACTGACACCTGACGCAAGTGTGAACTCCGACTGGAACTTGGCTGTTGTGGGGACATTGCTGTAGTCACAGTCCTCTCGAAGTTCAATTTTCATGGTGGGCGGAGGAAGCCTGTATGTCGTCACGTCTTGCCCAAGACGCTCACCCGTAGGCAGCTTTTTCAAGGCAATTTTGGCTCCGCTTTTGTATTTGTTGTCCATTCGATCAACGGCAAACCGTACGTATGTGATGTTCATATTATGAACAGCAATCCAGGTTGGACCGATGGTCTTGTCATTCTTCAAGCGATCCACAAGTTTGTTGGCGGCGAGGAAACGGGAGTGTGAGGATTGGTCTTTGCCTCCCTTAGATTTGCTACTAGCAAATATTTGATACATGCCGTGGAATGGATGCTGAGCACAAACTTGAAATACCAATCCCGTCAATAATTTCTGGAAGTCATCGGACACGTCGAGCAATCGAGAAGACAATTGATTCATGAGTGGTGCGAACTTCCGGCTTGGGACATCATTCAGATAGCGGGAGACTGCGGTGTTCGCGATCTTGCTGTCTGACTTATCGAACCAGAGCGCACAAAATCGTAGAGCATCGTTGTTGTATGCGTCACTCTCCCTCAGGGCAAGGAGATAGTTTTCGAGACACTGCTGTAGGAACGCTTCTCGACTTCGTGATAGACGCTGAAATTCGCGATCATCGAGATCGAACCATTGCTTTGTTTTGGCTCGGAAGATTTTCATGGACTCCCTTTCGCGGCCTGTGGAAGTTTTCATCATCTCTTCAAGACTCTGAAGCTCCTTCTCTTTGCGATCACGAAGCTGCTGCACTCGCCTGAAGTCTTCCAGGCCATCCTGGTTCAGGAGCTGTTGGTCGCAAAATGCAGCGAATCCGTGGTAGACTCGCCCAGCTGCCTCCCCATCTGACGCTCCTTTTAATTCCTTCACTGCCGGGTACAAGTAATCTTGAAGAATCGCTTCTGGTTTCTCTAATCGAGCCTCGGCGACATGGTGACCCAAAGTCACGAGCAACTCAGCACGACTAAGAGGGATTGCTTGCTTATGTAGATCGTTGTAACCTCTGAGTTGTTGAAGCATTCTAATCGAAGCTGTCATTTCGCCCTGGTCCCACAAAACATTTGCAAGATCAAATTGTGCTGCGCCGTCAATGTTGATTCCCAGTTCAGCGCAGGGCTCAGAGAGCTTGGAAAGACTGATTGCGGATTTCAGCGCCGCCTGTGAGATTCCGTGACTTCTTGTGATTTCTAGCGACTGGCGAAAGACTTTGGCCTCAAGAAGACGCGAGTCTCCCGGGGTCAAATTCAGCTTCAATTGCAAGGCATCGTTCTTTCTTATCGAGGAGCAAAGGCCCTCGTGCCAGCTCAATATCTCTCCAACTTCATGGTAACTTTCGGTTTTTAACCAGCTGCTCCGACCAATGATCTCATTCCATTCATTCTGCATGTCATCGGAAGATGATGACCGGAGGATATCACTCATTTCTGTCAGAACCCCCAGGCTGCGCATCGCACCTCGTAGTTGCATGGTTGATTGGCCGCTCTCGATAGCAGCATCAAGGGTAGTCAGAAGAGAGCTGTCGATAGAAGTGTTAATTTCTGACAAGGACGAGGATGCGTTCAAGCTCTGAAATGCGCGGAAGGCCATGCTTTGTGGGGATGATTCCAAGGGTGATATAGGAATGTCCCATTGCTGAAGGTTCGTTGCGGCTTTTAAGGTGCTATCAAAAGAGACCGACAATTCCTTCGCACTTCCTGAGGCATTCACCATCGTATTCGCGATGCCTTGAAGATTAGTGGAGTTAAGAGCTTTCAGAACTCCGTAAGCATTGCCGTGGCCCAACATCTGGATTTCGCTGTCATATTGAGCACTCTGGAAGAGGAGATTCTTGAAGCCCGAGCTCTCGTACTCCAGTCGCTCCATAACTGTACTTAGTGACGAGCTCTGTTGGATTCCGTAAAAAAGATCAGGATCATCAATATTTTTGAAGACATTGTGCAACAAACCAACTGGTGGTTCAAATTTGGCAACAGAAGCCCGACGAGAAGCCCCAACCGCTCTGGATGCCTCAATTTCGAGGAATAGAAGAGATGTTTTCTGGAGGCCACAATAGTGTGCCGCAGAGGATGCCTCACCGAAGTCTATGTCAAGCCATCTGTCACGCTGGACGATCGTGACTTCGTCTGGCACCGGCTGATTCCGTAGATACAAGACACATGTGATAACGAGTCGTGCATGCAAAATGCTCTCCCCGCGCACATCGCTCAAGATTTGCTTGAACGATTCTGAAATTACTTGTCTTACCGGGCCCTTGTCATCTAATTCTGCCAGCAACACATCATGAATGATGTATGGTAAGATCTGAACAGCCAGGTCGGGAATAACGTTGAGAATCTTGCGCAATGAACCAATTACAGGATCTTCCAATGCGGCATTGGAAAGGAAGAGCGAAGTTGTACGGGCCCACTCGGCGACTGTGAGCCCATCAGCTGATATGTCTGTTTTGCTGCATCTCTCTAGCTCCGACGGCGAAAGGGGTATTGTAGGACATGTGTAGGGATTCCAAATGAGAGCTTTCATCAGCGATTCTGGAATGGCCTCAGCGCAGCCTTGGAGGTCTGGGGATTGGGTGATCTTGCTCAAGGTCAATTGTAATGTGTGTTCGATCAATCCGGCTTCCCTGTTGTCTTGGGTCTGCAACTTCTCACACAGGGCTTGAATTACTCGAGCTTTGGAGTAGCAGAAGATATTTGACTGGTCACTCAGCTCGACAGGTTTGAACAAAGTGAGATCCTGCTCTCGCAACAGGTTCTCATCAATTTTTCCCGTTTTCGCAAATGAGCGCCCGATGACTGAGGCGGCCCAGAGCCGGTACTCCGATCCACCATCAAACTTGTTAAGAGTATGCCACAGCGAAATGACTTGAGAGGTAGAATCCAATTTGTCTTCGGCACGTTCGACACCGACATTAAAGGACCAATTGAATTCAGGGCACAGAAGGGAGAGAACAACATCGGCAATCGCTTTTCCCATGAGAGGCTGTACTGAATCACGATCTGTGAGGACTTCAAGAACCAACTTCTTTTCATTCTCCATGCTTGGTGAGCCATCTGGCGCTGATATCTCTTCGGCCAAAGCTAAAAGTCTTGGGAAGGTTTCCTGGGCATGAGGCTCCCATTCTGGCGAGCTGTATTCTCTCACCAGCCCGCAAAGCCATTCGTGGAATCTTCGGGCGCTCTTCAAAGCTGCCTTGAATTGACCTTCCTCGGTATTATCCCCCACCTTCAAGGAGAATAGTTTGCGCAGAGTCACGAACGTGGTAAGGATTATCCCAGCCGTAAATCCGGGGTTTGCAGCCAAGTATGGCTTTCCAGCTTCAAGGAGATACCAAAAGATTCCTAGCGCATCTTCGGAACACTGTATCTCCGCCAAAAGTGGGCGAATGGAGTGAAGTAGCATCTCGAAAGGATAGTCTTGAAGAACTATTGGTCCTGATAAAGAAACAAGAATTCTGATCTTTCGAATCACAGAGCACATGTGAAGAGATCCAAGGGCAGGGTGCATTGATTCCAGAAGAGATCGACACACAAAGGTAACAAGCGTAGGCGTCCAGATTGACTCGACCTCAAACCCCGTGCGTTTACAAAGAAAGTCTAGTTCATCAAGAAGATAACGGGCCCGAAAGGAGGGTTGTTGGCCGGGAGGCAAAGTGCTTTCTGTCGCACACTTTTGGAGAATGGACGTCTGGATTTCGAGTGCATAGCGAAAGCTTGGCCGTTTTGAAAAAGCTCGCTCGATCTGATCATAGCGGTCAAGGGATTTGAAAAAAGTGACGATGATGTTTGGAAAGTGAGATTCGACTTCTTTCATAAACTCATCGGCACCTAGTAATTTTCTCAGTAGAACCTCGACGCCTTTGGGTTGACTTCCCTGTTCTGGTGGTATGCTGATGTCCCGGGCAATGCTGTAGGCTTCTGCTTTTGAGAATGAACTCCTGACGAGGTCTTCGTGAGCTATCTTCAGGTAGGTTGCGAGCTCATGAGTTTCAGACTCCTTAGCTCGCATCATCATTTGCCCAATGATCTCCTCTTTGACATCTGCCAACATTTCTTGGAGACTTGCATATGCGAACATACTAAACGGCATAGACATGACACTTTGCGTTTCTGTCCAGGTATAGAGAATTTGAGAGGCAAAGAGACGAAAGAGTTCTTGAGGGTTGTCTAGACCAAGCGCGTTCGAAACGGACTTGACACATTTTCGGGCATAATTCAGAGAAAGAGGGACCTGAGCTGGGGTTTCAAACATGTGATATATACTTCGGCGCAGCAAAGTATGCCATTTTGAGGCCAGTCGAGACAAAACAAAAAGACGAAGGGCAATTCCTTCAATCCAGTCTGGATCTCTGGGCAAATTCTCTAGTACGTCATCGAACATGGCATCGTGATCCTTGAAAGGAAATCGCTCGAAGAACGTTGGAATTAGTCTTGCGGCGGTGAACTTGACAACAATATCTCCTTCCTGCAAGATTTGAAAAAGGCTTGTGCGCGGTGACGGAAGAAGTTGATCAGAGCCATATGAAGGGCAAGCATTGAGCACGGCGTGCAAAAGTTCGAGCAGCAGGATATAAACTCTTGGCGAGGCTCGTTTTTTGGTCAGTAGAACCTGCAGGAACCAATCGTACAGATCCATAGCCGATTCATTGAGCGTGTCATTCTGATTGCTTGCCCAAGATGATACAAAGCCAGACATCATGTTAATACAGATGCCGTGAGAGGCCTCACAGCGTTCCATTTCATACGACTGGAGGCATTTCTCTCCAACGTGCTCGAGGACTTGCAGAAGGTCTTCTCTTTCTGCCGTTGACATACCATGATAGAGATTAGATAAAAACCGGGATGCGGAGAGCAGGTCTGCCTCGTCCAATCCAACCAGATACTCGACCAGAGTCGACGGCCCCGATTCACTAGCCTTATCATGAAATCGTCTAAGAACAGATACTTGGATAGTCAGGAGGCTTTGGAAAGTAGACGTGTCCGTAATCAATCTACCATATTGTCGATTCTGAGAAATTATTGTTTGATCTGCAGCTGCTCCATCTTCTCGGCCCGTAATGTGATCATCCAGATCCATAAGATCACTGGGGAAGGACTGCTCTACCTTCTTTTTCTCGCGAAAGCTCTCAAGTAGGTCTGAAAGTGGGACCATCAGTGGATGTAGAGCCTTCCAGCGAATATCGTCAACAGCGGGTAGGGATGACGGAAGGATCGGCGACAAGATTTCAAGACATGGAAGAGTAGACATCGGACCAGAAACTGCAAAGGAATCACATATGCATTTCCAGAGAAACTGGCAATTTTGAAGAATCTCTTCGCTCTGAGATCCAAGCTTTTCTGGCAGGCAGGCTAGAAAAAGGGATGTTGTGGTGCAAAACGATGTCAAGATTTGCAGGATATCTGTAGTGAGATGAACGGATTTATCCTCGGCAATTGTCTGCCAGGCCTGGACGAAGAATTCCCCTTTTGATTTCAGTAGCTCTAGTATCACCAAGTCATCGGCATCTTGTCGGGTCGATGGGCTGAGGTCCCGTGAACCTTGTCTACCCCAGGGGTTGGCATTTTGAAAAGCCATGTTGACGCTGAAGAGATATTCTAGAAGCTCCCTGTTTTCGTGAAACAATAGCCATGTCCCAGCTATTGGCCCCGTTGGTCCTGGCGCTTGGTCCTGGGGCATATTACATGGTCTGCCAGTACATGCCATGAAAAGGTGGAGCAAGTTAAGTGGGCGTGCAAATATCGAGATTTGGGCAGTTTGAATCCGATCGGTAACGTTGCCTGTAGTAGCACAATGAGCAAAGCACAACTATCGGAGAAGACTGCTGTGCATCTTACCAATTGTCCAAACTTCCCTCAACCAACTACATATCTGTTTTGACGCACTTTGCAAAGAGGCCAAATTCAATTGTGTTTTTCGCCGCGCTATGGAGATCCATAGGTTTAAAGAAGCGTCCGAAATTGAAGAGGGGCCATTAAGGTTCGCAGACATCAACATTGAACGTATATGATCCGTCACGACAGAATTTTCCAACAAGTCTGCCTCGAGGATCAGGCCCATTAGATTGCAGGCGGCCCTCGAAGTGGGAAATGACGATATCACACGAGATGAAAGATCCATAACGCGTACCCACGAATTTTTCAATGCTGGTAGCTGAGCGTCAGGGCCATTGGCAAGACTGTTTTGAAAATCGGTTAGACAGTAATAGAATCTCGAATACTGTTATACTGACCTGGCTAGTGCCACCATAGTCCACGAGGAGATAGCACTGTTGTCGTCAAGAATAGTCGGGACAAGCCGTTGGATGAGATCCTCTTTTTGCTCGATACTCCGCTCGTTCACAAGGAACGGAACTAGTTGCAATGCGCAAACCCGCCGTGTTCCTGTTGCCGATACCGCATCCCTAATAATATCATCGACTCCGGAATTGAAACGTCGCCTTTTGCTTGACTTGTCTTCTGCAACATCGTTATCAGCGGAGTGAACTTGGGGGATTCCTGACAACTTTGAAAGATTTGCGATGAACCAAATAACCGTCCAGTTGTGTTCTGATCGGGAACTCCCGAGACGCGGTCCGTAAACAGGACGGTTGTTTTCCACTGGTGTACTGTACAAGGTAATATCGTCAATCTGGAGCAGATCTTTCTCCGGTCGCTTCAGATACTCGGAATGTAACGTATCAATCATGTCCTCAATTGATCGTGTGACTGTCTCGGATGAATCTTCATGAACCCCATCAAACAAAACCACCATCCAAACCATCAACGTAATCAACAATTCATCCTTTAGTTTCATGAGTTTTGTGGGCCAAAGACGTCGAACCACAGGAATAAGCCCTAGCATAGATGATCTAATGAGATCGGATTGGTCAAATAAAACTTTCAGGGCCACTGCATTTATGCTGCTGAATGCCAATTGTTGCGTGTTCCCTGCAATCGCGGGGGAAATCATGACAAATTCAACCAGGGCTTGCAGGATAGTCTCAGCAGCAGCCTGAACAGGAGCACTGGGGCTTACTGTCAGAAGCTGGACACATTCTATCACTTCACCTATGGCATTGATATTGCTCGCAGACTTTGCCCTGTTTGCAGGCCCGGGTGTCGTCAGTCTGACCGGTGTTGAACGACTGTCATTGGCATCTAGCAGGTCTTCTGGAGCAGATCTATTGCCACTTCTGATACCGAGTTGACTTTCATCGCCCTCCTGGGTGCTAATGACTGCTAGGCAAAATTCGATAAGCTTTTCCCATTCCGCATCGCCCAGATGTTCATTGTGAGGCGCGTAACGAAGTAATGAGGTCAGGCATTTGGTATAATCCACGCTAAGAACGTCCCATAGGCCTTCTCCGGGCACGGGTATGGTGTCCGTGATGTGGTCAATAATCGCGCGGACCGTCTTGGTTCTCAGGTTGCGCAGGAAGACGTCCACAGCCGTTCGAATGACAGAGGCACATGTGGATAGGCGGGAGACAGCGGGGCTTCTGGAACTGGAACTTGATCGTTGCGCTCGATTGAAAGCCGGTATTTCCGATGCAATAAACCGAAATAAAGACTCAAAAATCTTGTGACAGGCCTTGTCATTGAGGTCCGAGCTAGCTGCATGTCAGGGTCGGGGAAACAGGCGCCTGTGCGGGTTTTGGGAGAGGCTTACAGTCTTGAACTTCCTTTGTTTTGCTGTAATATATATTTGAGGTCTTTTTTCATATGTATTCTGATTAGTATAAGCTCTTTTGTGTAAAATTCATGCATTTGAACATCAACAGACCTGCTAGACCGTCGGTGCGCTCCTTCTGCTTGTCCGAAGATAGCTGCCCAAGCGCATTTTCTATCAACAATTCCCCCATCGCGAGCGAATGAGATTAAGAAGTATTTCCGGTCGTAAAAATGACAATCCGCTACCACGAGTGGTCATTCAGTCCGCCATTTTGCGATCCTGTAGTTGTCCGATCGATGTCGAGTGTTTGTTGATCAAGTCAACTGCGGAGCGGCAGAAAGAGGATCACCGCCCGGTGCAGAAAACGTAGCGTAAGCCTTAGACGCAGAGGGACAAAGTTGGCAGGTAGATTTCCCATTTTTAGATCAAGTTGGAATATGTCATATAGTTGGATAATTAACATTGAGTCTATTGATCTGGTATGTCTTAGGCCAAATAATTGAAAATCCTCTACAATACTTAGCATGAACCAACTAATTTGAAGATTGTCGCAACCAGTAGGAAGTTGCTTGCTACTCACCGCCCGGAATTTTGGTAACAACAATTGCTGAAGCTGTCTGAGCTGCCTTTTCCACCTCCTTCACCCCGCGCCGCCATGGCAGAGCTTCACGATAACCTGGCCGGTCTGCGTGGCCTTTACCAGGATCTTTCGGCCGTCTCCGAATCCTCCTTGACAAATATCGAGCGGCTGTGTTTTGAATTGGAGACCCATATTGAAGACTTCCGAAAACTCCTAGACAAACCTGCTAAAAACAATGCCAGTCGCCAAAAGGTTCTGACAGGTGAGTACCATCCGTTTCCTATATTCTATATGTTGTTATAGCGCTCTCGCTGACTCTTTACTTGAAAACATAGGGAAAATCACGGTTGCCGATGTCGAGTATTCGATCAATGGAGACTTCCAGCAAGGCGCGCTCTTGCTAGCCGATGCCCTGGACCTGGACGAACTGGAGGCTGCAGTACTGTTCCTGGCCGCCCAGGAAGATTCACAGCGCCTCGATCGACCCCCTCTGATTGCTGCGATTATGCGATTCCACGAGCGCCGACACTACATCTTAGAATGTTTACGCCTTGTCCTCCGCGAATCCTTCGAGGTGGAACACGAGTCAACCCACATAATGATGCAAGAAACCGTTTCCTTCGTGCTGGATATCAAAAATGGGGCCCCCATGAACAATGCATCATTGTTCGCAAGGAAAGCCATGGACTCCATGGGAAGCATTGAGAAATGGCTGTCATTGCTTGGGGACCAACTCCAGAAGGCATCGATCGTCGGCCAAGAGGGGGATGCAGATATCATGGAAGCTATTGAATACCAGCGGCGTAGCCTGCAACAGCAGCACGAGTCATTGAGCGCAATTCTTTTCTACCTGTTCAAATCCACCTACCTGAGCTCTGAAGATCTTCGCGTTCTTGTCAATATTTTGAAGAAGATCGATCGTTTCGACGGACTGCTGATCCATTACATGCCTGTTGCAATCGAGTCCTTTGCGCGTTATGGGACACCTGAGAACACTGGTGTATCACGCGATCAAGCGCGCAGCTTACACACAGCCATTACCACGACCAAAGATGGCCAGGCGTGGAAACTACCGAACTTCCATGCCGCTATCATTTCCCTGTGGCTTGCAGTGTATAGTGGGTGGTACTACGACGACAGTCCGACTTCTCAACCATCAGGTGTCGATATCGAAGCGGAATCGAAAGGATGGCAGAAACAATTCATCACCAGCCTTGATGAAGGCGCCCTCGACTTCATGCTCGCGATTTGCTCCAATGTCAACAGCGAAGAATGGGCCGATCCAGCCCGCAGTGAGCTGGTATCACTGCTTCTTAGGGAAAGCGACATCCCCCTCCCCGAATCTGATCGTTGCAGCGACTTCATGAAGGAGCTTCTGATGGAAAATTTCCAAGGGTTTGTCGAATCATGCATTGCCAACATGCCTGATGCGATTCGCAAACTTAAGACAGAGGAGGATAACCAGCGCTTAGACCAGCTTACTGCCTTGAGGGATGGTCTGACATCTAGCCTTCATCGTGGGCTGGTAGAGGCTCGAACACATTTGGAGTCTCTGCTGATGATCATATCTTTCGCTTTCGAAAACCGAGAAGAAGCCGCCCAAGAATTTTGGAGTGACCCCGACAGCAACCTTTACGGTTTCCTTCAATGGGCTTCCAAGCGTCAGACTGTTCCCCGTGTCAGCGCCTTCTGTGAGATGCTTTGCTCCATCTCCGGCGGCGATGAGAACGCCTTGGCTGCGCATAGGTTTCTGTCCGAAGAAGACAAATTCATGGGCTCTAAGTTGAAACGGTCATCGAGCATGAACTGGACACAAATGTTCGCCGAGCTCAATCTGTATGCCACTCGCGTCAACGAAAAGCCTTCTAGTGGTGGCAATACCCAGCAAGGTCAGCTTCGTTCCCGCAAGCCAGATCCGGTCGATATGAGCGAGCCTGAAAGTCCGGTTATGCTTACCTGCTACCTTCGCCTCATGGGACACTTGTGTAAGAATAGTGCAGCTGTCAGAGACTGGATGCTGCAGAATCAAACATTTAAAGTCATTGAAACACTTCTGCGTCTCTGCAGTGGCCCGATACCAACCCACCTTAGGGCAACCACTTTCGCCACGCTCACAGCATTGATGGTTGAAAAGACACCCGCTTCTGGGGAATCAATGTGGATTTCGATCGACAACTGGTTATCAGCTGGTTCCTTGGCTGCGTCGGCCATTGGCAAAGTCCCCGCTGCCTCCGAAATATCTGCTTTCAATCAGCAGCAATCTTTGCAGAAGATTGGTGAGAGTTTCGATCAAACTAACACATTTGTTCTTCTGCTCAATTCCCTTGTTGCGCCCGCCTCTACCATCGAAAAATCCCTGGCAATGTCTTTCACCGACAATCTCGGATCAACATATCGCATGGCTGGAATCGAACCATATGTCGACTTCGTTCTAGGACATGCTATGACTCGAAAGCCCCAAGATCTCAATGAGTACCAGTCTCGTCTACTGAACTATAATTGCTTAGAATTCATTGTGGCGAGCTTAAGGTCCTTCAATGAAGAATTCGTCACCGTGTTCAGTCAATCGAATCTTACTCCTCCTGGAACAACTACGGTCACCGACTATGTTCGACTTCACCCATTTTCCCGTGTTATGGAATGGCTTTTTAATGAGGATGTACTCAAAGTCTTGTTCACGACCAGTCAGCAGGATGTTTCTGAGATTGCACGTGCATCTTCTGACTCTGTCTTGGCTTTGACTCTCCTCCGCAGTGTCGAAGTCATGAACCTGGTCGTCGATCTTCAGTCTACTTATTTCAATATTGTCAGACCTTTACTCCGATCTCACCCTACAGCCAACCGAACCAGTGTTGCAAACTCGTCGCTAGCTTCATTCGAGGATAGCGTGCTGAACAATCTGACCCTGGTGCCCGCTCTTTGTCTTTATTGTGGTACTGGGCACCAGCAACTTACGGTCACTTCAATGGCTTTGCTAGAGAAACTTACCAGCTCCCGTAAGCTGAACAAGATGTCTTCCCCGGAACTTGCAAAGTGGCAATCTTCGAACAAAATCGTCGAAGTGCTGGCTGGCGAGGTTGATGTTGACAGTGTATCTCGCTCTCTTGTTTCTATGATGGACCCCGACTCAAGAGAGCTGGAGTATGGCACTGAGGCTGCTGGTTATGTCATTCGAGAAAGTTTGCTGGCGCTGCTGAACAGCTGTCTGAGCATGATCACGGACCGGCCCACCGTTGCCCATCTCCTGTTGGGCTTCAGTTGTATCAGTAATATCCTAGATGTGTCTGCAGAGGGTTTGTTTGCAAACCGGATTTCTCTGCTACATTCCATCATTGGCTTCCTTCAAACTTATCCGGACACGCTCGGTGATAGCTTGATCTCATGGACTATTCACCTCAAACGTATGGCTTTTGAGGTCTTGAAGCATCTATGGTCTTCGAAACTTGCGAGCTATTTTACTCTGGGTGAAATGCGAGCGCACGGGTTCTTGGCCAACATGTTCGCTGGTCAGCCTATCGTTGGAATCAACACACCCTGGAATGGCCACCCGATAGTCTCAGATCAGTTCTGGCTTACAGACGCCACCTCCGCATTGGCGGAGTTCTTGCTGTATCGAAGCCACCTATTCGCATATGCTGCGACTGAGATTCGCTCGGCGGCCAAGATTGGATCACCAACACTTCAGACAGACATTTTATCGACGTTGCTTGGATCTTCAGTTCAGGAGGATGGTCAACCGTTTTCTCATCCTTCGGTTTTTGACCTATTTGACTTTGCCGACTTGGATATCAGCTGGAAGAGGGAGCTACCTCCGTTGCCCATGCTTGCCAAGGTTGTCGCCGAAGTTTTCTCTAAGCAGGAGGAGGACTCGCCGGTTCTTTGCAACGTCGCCGAGTTGGAAGAGCTGATCTATGCTCATAAGCTAGAAATATTTGGCACCGGTCCACCTCGTCCTCATGAAGAGGAGCAATTCCAATTAGAGGCAGAGGACCTGAAGTTGTTCGTTCTTGCGACGAACCAGAGCCGTCAGATCCAACGCAATCACTACCTCGCCCTCCGCTCATGGACTGAACTTATCACCACAATCACCACATGCTCCATCATTGATGAGGCGAGCAGGCCGACATTTGTTCTCCATGCTATCCAATTGGTCCTTCCCAAGCTCGAGGCCGCTATTGAGGGAGATTCGTCCGAGGCCGCTGAGCTAGCGCGGTTGGCTGAGACACTGATCAGCAAGCTGACGTCTGACATGTCTGTTGATCCCGCCTCGCAGAGTGGAGACATCATTGACGAAAAACTACTCCAACTTTTCCAAGTCTCGGTCCGAGGAATTTTGGTGGCTTCGGACAATGTGGGTTTGCGAGAGGTCTTGTACAGCATTTCGGCACAGTATCTATCCCGTATTACATCGTCCGATTCAACACACGATAACCTGAGGCGTCACACCCAGCGAGTTGTCAGGACTGCCGGTCCAAGTTTTGTCGAGACTATCTGTGACGATGCATACACTGGTCAGGAAAGTTGTCGGACTGCAGCTCTTCTGCTCTTGAATTGTCTTGGGGCTCTGGATAACAAGACCGACGGTGTCCTAGCCGAACTGGTCTCCCAATCGAACTACCTGAGTCTTTTCATGGATGCCATCAGGTCACTACCAGTCGAGTTGCGAAATGCTCAAGCAGTTGGTAGGTTTCAATTATCCCAAATCATTTGGTCGATTTCGTTTTTCTAATTATTTCTCAGATACCCCTGCCCTGCTAGCATACTACGAATCATTACTAGCGCTTCTCCAGCAGCTAGCTCAGTCCAAGAACGGTGCTACCTATGTTCTGAAGTCTGGCCTGTTTGATTCGGTTCGCGAATCACAACTTTTTGCCGCTGATCCCGATATTGGCATTGGTTAGTTATATGTTCCTAAGTGAAACCGAGAATGTTTTGCTAACTCTCATAGACATTGACAACTCCGATGCTCTTCAAAAGTACTATGACCTTCTTCTATCCGTCATCCGTGTTGTCGTGTCAGCCGCGTTTTCCCGAGGCGTCCACAACGAGCAAATCAAAGAGCAAACTCGCGTATTTATTGCGGAGAACCGGTCGTGCATGGTGGGTATCTTCAAGCGATTTGCAAAGATTGGGGGCAGCGGCAACGCCGACCATCAAGAGACTCTTTGTGAATTGGTCAAATCTTTCATGGCTCTCGTGACAGCCGCCGAATTCCTCGAGGTAAGATTCATCTACAATCATCAATTGCATGGTCTTGTAACTCACTTTTCTCTTTAGTATGAGGAACAAGAGGTGCAGCAACCCACTAGTTTCATGTCGTTCTCATGATACTTTCAAATGATCCGGTTCGCTTCTCACCTTGGATGGATCGGGGCGCTCAGGAGGGCATGACGTGTACCATATAGTGCGGAGCGGGGGTTTCATTCTGGTAGCTGAGCGATTTAGGAGTTACGATTCATCAATGCATTTTGACAGACAACTTTCGCATGCTTATACTGGCTTCCTAGGTTTGGGTTGCCAATAAATTTCAATTCACTCCATGGGAACTTATTACCTCCAGGGCTCTAAGTAATATTACCCTAGTACTCTGTCTGAGTTCAATGCCAATGCCATTGTAGACACCACCCTACTCTACTCTAGTAACTATAGTTTCTAGAGTTACTAGAGTATACTAACTATGTGGAGGTGGTCGGAGCTCCATATCTTATCGCCGTGTGGAGCCGGGGCACCTTAGTCTTGCAAGGAGCAGTCAATTCCCCTCAACAACACCCAACTCCCGAGGTCCGCTTCCGCTCAAACTCTCGTGCTTGACATGTACGATACACCCCCACGACCTATCGCAGGCTAGAAGTTCCCCAAGAAAGACTGGTGGAACCGGGTAGATGCAGCAGAACTCGAGCGAGACCGACCAGAGGAGCGGTAAGCGTACATCGATCGGCAAGAGGAAGCTTCCTGAGCAAGGAGAGCAAACGCCGCCGCAGACGCAAAGGACCATCTCTCAGCTCCTCACCAATAACTCGCGCGACCACTTATCTCCGGCCGCCTCTCCCTCCACGAAACGCTCTCGTCTCTCTCACTCCCCCGCTCGTCCCGCATCAGGGCGCCCGGCCTCGCCGAACAAGATGTACAACTTCTCCGGCTCACCACCCAAGAATGGCGCGGCTTTTCTTCGAGCGAACCCGGGCGCGAGTAACGTTCCTCCTGTCAAGGCGCAAGCATTCACCGCGAACAACCGCCAGAATGCCTTTAGTCCTCATGGCGGGGCCAAGAAGCTGGTTGTTAAGAACCTTCGGGCCGGGTCTCGGGCCAACCATGAGCCTTATTTCACCAAGACATGGGCCCAGCTCAACACGGCATTAGCGGCGATCTTCGAAGGCAGGAAACCGGAGGTTTCTCTGGAGGAGCTTTACAAGGGTGCGGAGAATATTTGCCGACACGAACGGGCGTCCTTGCTGGCCAAGAAGGTCCATGACAAATGCAAAGAATATGTGGCTGGGAAACTACGGGATAACCTGGTATCCAGAGCAGGTGGCGGAACTGATGTCGATACGTTGCGGGCAGTGATTGAGGCATGGTCGGCATGGCATTCAAGACTCGTATGTTACCCGACCCATGAGCTTAGGCCACGCCATTTTACTGACAACTCTAGATTACTGTCCGATGGATCTTCTATTACCTTGACCAGTCGTTCCTTTTACACTCCAAGGAGTTTCCGGTGATACAGGAGATGGGACATATCTTATTCCGCTCTCATATTTTTACCGATCCAAGTCTCAAGCCCAAGATCTCACAAGGCGCCTGTGACCTCATTGCGGCTGACAGGGGCACAGAAACCACCGTTCTCCCAGATCCCACCCTCCTCCGAGCTGCCGTCGAACTCTTTCACAATCTCGATGTCTACAGCAGCGAGTTCGAGCCTTTGTTCATCAATGATACAGAAAAGTTTGTCGCATCGTGGGCTCAACGGGAAGCGGGAGGCTATTTGGCCTCATATGTCGATAATAGTCATCGTTTGATTGAACGGGAAGTGGAACGGTGTGAGCTATTCTCTCTCAACCGAAGTACGAAGCAGAAATTGTCCGAACTACTCGACGAGATATTGGTGCTCAGGCATGAAGATATCCTCCTTGGCCAGACGGAGATCCTTGGCCTACTGCGATCGAGCAATAGAAAAGCTCTCAAACAATTATACAGTCTTCTTAACCGAGAAAATCTTGCCAACAAGCTCAAGCCATCCTTCAGCGCATACATAATTGAAGAAGGTTCAAATATTGTGTTCGATGAAGGCAAGGAGGCCGAAATGGTGACTCGTTTATTGCAATTCAAGCAAGAACTCGACGAGACCTGGATCAAGTCTTTCGATCGAGCTACTGAGTTAGGAGACACCTTACGAGAAGCCTTTGGTAAGTTCATGAATCTGGGTAAGCAGAGCGATGCCACCGGTGGTACGGACAACCCGAAAACGGGAGAGATGATCGCGAAGCATGTCGATCGTTTGCTGAAGGGTGGTTGGAAATTACCATCCGTTCAACAAGGCGCGACAATGGCAGACGAAGATGCGGAGATTGATCGACAGCTTGACCAGGCACTGGACCTCTTCCGGTTTGTGCAGGGTAAGGCCGTTTTCGAGGCATTCTATAAGAATGATCTCGCCCGACGTCTTCTTATGGGACGCAGTGCCAGTAATGAGGCTGAGAAGAGCATGCTTGTTCGGTTGAAGAAAGGTCTGTACGATCCAAAATCTCCTTTCCAAATAAAACTAACCATGTTATCTTTTTTTTTTAGAATGTGGACCCAATTTTACACACAACCTTGAGTCTATGTTTAAAGATATGGAGGTGGCACGTGATGAGATGGCCGCTTACAAGAATCTTCAACGAGAGCTTCCTCGCAAAAATCGCGCCCCCATCGATCTTGATGTTAGTGTACTCTCAGCTGCCTCGTGGCCGACATACTCCGATGTCCCAGTCCGGATTCCGCCCAGTGTTGCGACATCCATCACCAACTTCGAGAGCTTTTATCACAATAAGCACACAGGTCGCAAGTTGACCTGGAAGCACCAGCTTGCTCACTGTCAATTACGGGCTCATTTTCCCAAAGGAGTGAAGGAACTGGTGGTCAGCTCATTCCAAGCGATCGTACTAATCTTGTTCAATGACGTCACCGATGGTGAAACATTGAGCTATGCAGCCATCCAGGAAGCGACTGGACTTTGTAAGTGAAAATTGGTTAAGGAGGTCTCGAATCCAACTAATATGATCCGCAGCGGACCCGGAACTAAAGCGAACGCTACAATCACTTGCTTGTGCCAAATATCGCGTCCTTGTCAAGAATCCAAAGGGCAAGGATGTGAACAAGACGGATGAGTTCTCGTACAACACAGGATTCAGCGACCCCAAGATGCGGATCAAGATCAACCAAATCCAGCTCAAGGAAACTAAGGAGGAGAACAAATCCACGCACGAGCGCGTAGCGGCGGATCGACACTTTGAGACTCAGGCCGCCATTGTGCGGATTATGAAGAGCCGCAAGACGATCAAGCATCAAGAATTGATTGTGGAGGTGACTGAGGCTACCCGTAGCCGAGGCATGCTACAACCGGCTGAGATCAAAACCAACATTGAGAAGTACGTTATCACTCCCCTGCTCTGGTTCCCCTCGTGGAAATACTTACTAACTATGAACAGGTTGATCGAGAAGGACTACATTGAACGAAGCGATAACAACACCTACGTCTATCTCGCATAGAGAAAGTCGGAAGGTTAAGCCCCAAGCAACCAACCGCAACACGAAATGTGTGGGCCACGGCTTCGAATGGAGGATCTGTTCAATTGACCTTATAGTGGGCTCGAGGATCTCGGATCCCTGGGGAAGTAATTTGTGGCGTGTGAGAGTACACACCGGGCAGTCGCAGTCTTTTCACGATTTCCGATGGATAATGATGGCGTTTCATGGCCATGAAACCTACTTAGTATTTAACATGATATTCCTTTTTCATGATCTTGTGACTTGTTGTTTTCTGGACCCGACAAGTGTAAAGTCGGAGTAGCTCCGATCCGCCGAGTCGCAAAGATCCAGGCTCGGCCGTTGCCGATATCCCCGGCCACTCGCCGACCCCATCAATTGGAGCCCTGAAGTGTTCCGACCGCGGTAGAAGGGATTCTAGAAAGATCGCAGAAGGACGTGCGTAATGAGAGTAGTACAATGCAAGAGGGGTTTACTATGGTGATCCCTCGCCAAAATTGCCAATCCGTGCATAATGATGGAATGATCCAATTCAAATTAACTACGAAGGACAATGAAGGATCACAGAAATTAATGCTGACAAAATTCCCGGACTATGCTTTATCAATTGAATCGAATATTTCCAGAACAAAAAAAAAAAGCTGTAGGGAAATAGAGTACTGGTCGGTGCGCGGACCTTTCGGGGAAGCTTCTCTCGGGAGAGCAGCAGCTCAACGACCAACCTAGGGTCAGTGACCAACCATTGCAAGGATTGCCAGCACTGGGAGCACTGCGAGTACTGAGTACTCGGGCGAGACGTCAAAAAAAAAGCTGCAACCGGGTGGCAGCGGTGAGTCTCGGACGACAAGTTGCCACCAGAACTTAGGGTACCTGGCGTGGATGGCGGGATGTCCGCACAGGGTAATCCGAGATGTCCGAGCCAGACCGGCATGTGGATGGATGTGGATGAAGAGGTGGATGTGGATGCAGTCATCGTGGCCGATCTGCTTGTCCATGTGAGCAAATAGTAAAAAAGAAAGTAAAGAAAAAATCGGATCATTGGGGAAGCTGGGACATAAAGAGCTGGGACTGCCCTCGTTGACAGCTTGGACTCCTTTTTTTCCTTCTCTTCTTGCTTCCTCTCCATACTCGTATACATACTCCACTACACATCACTGCTAGGGTGTACAGTGTAAACCATTGCACTATCCCCATTCTCTTCCCACCCAAAATACCCAATTTCGCCTGTAAGTCTTCTACTGCCATCCCTACAGCTCGACACTTCACATTCATCTCCCCATCTGCCCCCGATCGTCGTGTTGGCAACTAACCATCCTGGCAGCTTCGCCTGCGTCACCCCCCACTTTTTTTCCCCGCTTCGCTGCCCCAAAGTCCAGCACGCCCCCATACTATTCTGTTTGTGGTCCAGCTCGTGACGAGAATAGTTTGAGCTTTGACTTGACACACTTGGTTGTCCCAATCGCTACAGACTCAAAAGTTGTGCAACCAGTATATTGGAACGTCGGGGAATTACATATTCGACGACCCGTTACATATTGCAAATCCAGCGTTGAGAACTTGAACCAAAAACAAAAAGCAATTAACGACCAGACGAATAACTCGGGCTAAACTTGAAACTCGAGACTTGCGAGATCCATCAAAATGCAGAGTAAGTTCAACTTCCACTCAGATGTGAGGGGTTGTCCCACTTCTCCATATACTCCAAGGCTAGCAGTCTACCTACCAAGGTTAC
Organism: Penicillium pancosmium; assembly: GCA_031761475.1. Classification (NCBI taxonomy): domain Eukaryota; kingdom Fungi; phylum Ascomycota; class Eurotiomycetes; order Eurotiales; family Aspergillaceae; genus Penicillium; species Penicillium pancosmium. The sequence continues at coordinate 56,590 of JAVMSB010000125.1, read as the reverse complement.
TCCGAGTATATTTCTCCCGCATTCTGGCAGGCTCCATCTCCACTGGCAACTTGAATGCAGCGGACTGACCGTCTTTCTAGCCAAGCACTTCTTTACCGACCCAAACCACCTGGTTTTGACCGCACTGAATTCCCTGACCCTCACCAACCCGTCCCTTGCATTGGATGTTGAGAACAAGATTGTCTTCCGCCGGCCGGATGCGCCCCGCAAGCCAAACAAGGTTTCCATCGTCACTGGTGGTGGTTCCGGCCACGAACCTGCCTTTGCTGGCTTTGTCGGCCAGGGTCTCTGTGATGCTGCCGTAGCCGGTACCATCTTTGCTTCTCCTTCCGCAGAGCAGATCCGCAGAACTGCCATTGATCGCGTCCCGACTGACCAGGGCGTGCTGATCATCCCCAACAACTACACTGGTGATGTCCTCAACTTCGGTATGGCGACTGAGAAGTCGCGGGCGGCTGGTATCAAGACTGAGTTCTTTGCCATGGCCGATGATGTCGGTGTTGGCCGAACTAAGAGTGGCAAGGTTGGCCGTCGTGGTATTGGCGGTGGTATCCTGATCTTGAAGTTGGCCGGTGCTTTGGCAGAAGCTGGGTAAGTCACTATCAATTGCTGGTAGAATACAAAGGCTAACATACTTGATAGTGGAAACCTGGACCAAGTCTATCGTCTTGTCCAGCAGACCAACGACAACCTCGTGTCCATTGGTTCCTCTCTGCAGCATGTCCACGTCCCTGGCCGCGGTGTCCCCGAAGATTCTATCGCCAGCGACGAAGTCGAAGTCGGCATGGGTATTCACAACGAGCCCGGATCTCACCGTACCAAGTTCGAGTTGGTTGGACTGGTCACAACCATGCTTCGCCAGCTGCTCGACCCTAACGACTCAGACCGCGCATACATCAAATACACCCCCAAGGACAAGTTTGTCCTTTTGATCAACAACCTGGGTGGTGTCAGCCCTATTGAGCTTTCTGGCATTCTTGATGAAGTCCACCGCCAGCTTACTGGCAGCTACAACATCAAGCCTGTCCGTGTCATCCAGGGCTCCTTCCTAACTAGTCTTAACGGACTGGGTTTCAGTATTTCGCTGCTGAAGCTCGAAGATACTGGCCTCGGCGCCGGAAAGTCGATGCTCGAGCTCTTGGATGCTCCCGCTGAGGCCACGGGATGGTCCAACCCAATCCCTACCCCTACTTGGGAGAACCGCAACGACAGCCCAGTGCAGCTGAAGAACTCCAACTTGGGCCATGAGAACCCCAGCAATCTGAAGCGTAAGAATTAGCCTCAACTCCCTTCTCACCATCTCGCAATGAACAATCAGCTAACTCAAATACCAGTGGACCCCGCCGTCGTAAAGAAGGTGCTCAGCGCCGGTCTGAAACGCGTCATCGCCGCCGAGCCTGAGGTCACCCGCTTCGACACAATCGTTGGCGACGGTGACTGCGGTATCGGCCTGAAGCGAGGCGCCGAAGCCATCCAGAAACTCCTCGACACCGCCCCGCTAACCGATGACATCGTCAACACGGTTAACCAGATCGTCAACGTCGTCGAAAACGTCATGGACGGTACCTCTGGTGCTATCTATGCCATTTTCCTGAATGCCTTGGCCCATGGCCTCCGCGACCAGGACAAGGGTTCCGCACTCCCGGCCTCGACCGAAGTCTGGGCCAAGGCTCTGAAGCACTCCGTCAACGCCCTGGCCAAGTACACCCCCGCCAAACCGGGTGACCGAACCCTCATCGACTCCCTGGTGCCGTTCTGCGACACTCTCTTCGAGACGAAGGATATCCGTGGCGCGGCTGCTGCGGCTCAGAAGGGTACCGAGTCTACTAAGAGCATGAAGGCTAGTCTGGGTCGCTCGGTGTATGTTGGTAGTGAGGAGGAATGGGTTGGCAAGGTGCCTGATCCTGGTGCCTATGGTCTCAGTGAGTTCTTGTCTGGACTTGCGGACTCGGCTTAGATGCCCTTCTCCTCGTATAAATAGCCATATACCTGATTCCTCGGCCCTCTGTGGGATCTTGTTCTAATATAATTTCATGACGGTGATGACAATCAAAGCTTCTGAGGTTCCAGTTCTCAAGTAAACTTTACTAGTAGTAATCTCCAAGTCTGGGGTTTGATGCCCTTTCGTCCACTTCTAACTCGCCAGTGAAGAACAGACAGGTACCTAGGTGTCTGCAAAACTTTTACAATTTGAATATATATATTACTAGTATCTAGTATTATTGCCTGTACCGTGACTATTCCAATCTCGGAAGGTTCAAGTTATCAGCCCTGGAGTACTAACAGTTACCTTGGGCGGCACAATAAGATGCCGTAAGCCAAAACACCATGATTTAGGTATACCGCCTAAGGTGACTAGTATTAGTTACTAGGACTAGTACTAGTAGTACTACGAATTCCCCACTCATGAGGCTACAGCGGCCCCCAAAAACATAACAAACCTCCAAAAGCAACCCTACACCTGGTACTTCTCTCAACGACCGCCTGCCAGTGTTGGACTCGTCATCGAAGCTGCGTCGAGATGAGTAATAACCAGATGAGTCTGTCTGAGTTGCCACCGGAGATATTGTGTCTCATCTTCAAATCTGTCGGTTTCACACCCCGCCCAGGTTGACAACAAGTGCTATGTCCTAATCACAGGCGAACCATCTAGCTCCACTCTCAAGATGATCTCAGAAAGGTGTGCAGTGTCTCAAAGTCGTTCGATAGACTCGCAACCCCGATCCTGTACCGGTCTGTTATTTTCCACAGGGCGTCGTCCGGTAGATGCGATTGGTTGAAATTCCCTAACGATGAAGATGTTGCGGATCAAGATGAAGCCGATGATCTTTCATTTGGTATATTTTATCGGCTGCTCGACGATAGAAATGAGGTACTGAGGGCATTTGTGCACCAAATCACAGTGGAAGACTTCCCTCACTCATCTGGTGAAAAGCTTGCTCGTCACAAACTAAAGGGCCCTCAAAATCTTCTGGCTGAACTGGTGAAGAAACTGCCAAACCTTGAAGCTGTGTAGTAAGTAAGCCAATTTTTCCAGGCCCAGGATGCCGGTTTTTTTCAGGCAATTGACCTCATCTCTGTATTCAGCTTCAAAGGGTCACGGTCTCTTCCAATGTCAGAGGGGTTTGTGGAGGTATTCCTCAATCATAAGAGATCTCCGAAACTATTCCTGCATGGCGAACGTGGGCATACGCCAATAAGTATTACTATGCCGTTTGTACAGGAGATTCGTACCTTGGTCGACGCTAGAGCTTCCGCGCCCAGAAGGCCTCGGGCCCCGGATGCAGAACCCTTCGAGCCGCAAAGACTCGACATACACGCGCTATTTTCTGCTTACCCAAACATTGAAAGTCTGTCGGTATCGATCAATCGATTGCGAGGGGGGTGTGTGAGGGGCTTGGCTCCTTCTACACGGATATCTGGGCTCAACCCAGAGACCACGTTCCCGCCGCTGCGAAGCCTTTCACTGAGCGGCTACAATATAGCTCAGGATGAAGAAGTCCAGCCTCTTTGGACTGAAAAGTTCCCTTGGGATAAGCTGCGATCACTCACTCTCGGTCGCCAACAAAACCCAGGATTTTGCAAGGTAGCTACTGGCAAAGTACACCATTTGAAACAGTTTGAGATCACTAGCTACGGAAACCCCAGCTCTTGTAAAGACCTTGACGCGTTCTTGTCGTCCTTCCATACTCTGGAAAGTCTCACCGCTAAAGGAACGGTTCCGTCCTTGGTTGCTATCGCTCATCATTCCGACCTGAAGCATATTTGTCTTCACGTAATTGAGACGCATGATGAGGAAAGGGTATCCCTGAATGCAAAAGAAATCAAAGCTCTGGATCGGCAACACCCTCACCTTAAGAGCCTAGAGCTCGATATTGACCCACATGACGAATGGGTAAGCTTTGGGCAGTATGTGCTATTTCGAGTCAAAGCTAATCTGTTATTCCTCAGCCCGAAGATATAGTCAAGGCTATAGCAACAAGTTTCAAGGATCTTCAACAGCTGTCCATTCATGTCGGACTGAGACTCTCGCACCTTATAAACATATGTAATGCTGACAGAAAGAATGATGGACACGATATTAGGAACAAGGAGGCTTTTAAGTCCATATTGACGGATGAAAAAGCACAGGCTTTCGCAAAGCGAATTTTTGATTGCAGAGGTTCTTCAAACTTGAAGAAAGTCACGTTACAGACAGGCGAAGATCTGCGCTGGTTTTCGCAATGGTCTCCTTGGTACGCCGATGCGGAAAGACGCCATGCGAAGATATTTGAAGCTTATCCACCCTTGCGCCAGGGTGACGAGCCATACCTCGAGGAGCCGATGAGTAATTACGCCCGTTTGATGGAGAGCCGGAGGATATCTCTGCGCTCAAAATTTCGGGAGGAAAAGTATCCACGACTCAGCAGTGCTCCCCGAGTACTCCAGGCGTCGGGGTTTCCAAGCGTCATCTAGTCATGTGTAAATAGATGGCCCTATATATATGCGAGGAATAATTTGACAAATCAAACCAGAGCATTCGCATCAGACTCACTGGGGGTTTCAGTAATACGGTAGCATACACGACTAGAATCTGAGCAATTCCTAGTTGAAGAAGAATTCAAAAGACGATCTCTACTGTATGGTCATTCAATAATCCATTGCTAACCACCTCTGCTCCAAGCTAAGACGCCACCCGACACAACAGCCCAAGAACAAGGTAAAAGAATCCAAACCAATGAACGCCGGAAGTTTCTCTTGATCACTCATCCATTTTTCAAGGATGGACATGCGGACCGAAGACGTGAAAAGCAGAGCGAAAAAAAATGCCTCAATCGAAGTTACATACGAATGCCACCTCATGAGACAAATATGCTGATTTGTGCGAGCTGCCTAGCGGTGACGAGCGGAGAAGCAAGGGCGAGAGGGAGCAAAAAGGATTCGTAGAGTTAAAGTAAAATAGAGGGTATCGAGATCGATTACATGATTGGGGTCCTTTTTTTTCTTCCGCAGGGCACAGACTTTTTTTTGGATGGTGCGATGCAAGTAGGAGATCTTCAACCGCCCCGCAGATCCGATTTAATAGGGAGGGATATGCGACGAGGAGGGGCGGAACAGATGCGCATAGTAGGCGATGAGATAAAGCACTCAGCTGAGCAGAACCAGGATGACGGAGTCACCACGCAGGAACCTAGAAGAGTTAGCAGGATGTAAGAGTAGTTGTTGAGACTGCTATAGAAGCAGATTGCGACAGCAAATTGCAAGTGGAGAGCTTTCTGGAGGTCCATTGGAGGCGGATCACTCACATCTTGCTGACGAAACGGTCCTTGTTCACACCCTTGCTCTTGCTGCCCTTGGGCTTCTCAGTCCACATCTCCTTCACGTTCTCAAGAACCATGTTGCAGTGTCGGTCAAAGGCCTTGACACGGGCCAAGAGCTTGCGGTTGTTGCGGCAGGAGATCAGGACCTGAGTGTGTGTGCGGGTGGCGGTCTGCAGGAGAGAGAGCGGGCCGGCGGTGAGCTCGTGCTCTTCGACGAGGGCAACCTCATATTCGCTGTTGAGATGCGCGATGCACGATTAGTTTTCTGTATGTTTCACGCATGCATTGGAATGTGGCAGGGGAGGGGGTCCGGGTCTTTTTAGGGCTTGAAGATTCAAACCCCGCACTTGTCGGACTAGGCAGAAACCGAGTGGAAGGGAAGAGAGAAAAGTGTCGTGGAATTGATAGTCATCATATTGGAGAGACCGGGATGGATGGAACGTACGTGAGCTCGCTCTTCGGCTTGTTGAGCAGATCTCTGTAGGAGTTTGGTTAGCCAATGAAAAAGCGGGGGTGAGTCATCGAAAACGAACTGAATCTTGGGGTCCGGAGCTGTCGACATGGTGTGTAGGGATGGGGGATATAAAAGGGCCTAGAGGTCTCGCTGGTGGTCGATGATTCCCGCGACTTGAGGTTTGATGTCACGTGAGAGGAGACAGCCACGACTGTTGCTGCCTGAGTGCCTGAGTGCCTTAATGCCTTATTGCCTGAATTCTGCCTAGTGGATCAGGCCATTCACCCAGGGAACTACTAGCAGAACTACTAGCGTGTAAGCCACACGCGATTGGTTGTCACGTCGCGTACACGCTTGTTTGCGAGATCGTCGGATAGCTTCAACCGCGCATGCAAGGCTTCTCATTTAAACCTCCCCCAGCCATCGTCACCCTCTGCAGGTGCTGCAGCTCCCTTTCGATTTTTCCCTTTCCTCCTCCCCCTTTCCTCTCACTTAGTCACTTTTGGTAAGAGCGGTCTATTCTCATCTATCCTATTTGAGAATTCTTACCTGTCAATCACCGGCTAACATTCCAGTCCTGCAGAGACTGCTCCACTACCCTGCTGCATAACCGACCTTTTCTCCCGGACGACGAGATATTTCCCAGTATTCCGCGCGGGGCATTGGCTCATTTCGACCGGTCCCTTTTCCGAATACTACCTCAAGTGCATTGATTATCGATTATCGACTATCGATCCTATTCCTCCTACCGGCCCTACCTCGAATCCCCACCTCCCCTGCGACGACGTGCATTGTTCCCTGTCTCCTTATACCTATCTCGGATCCCCTCTTTTCTCCCTTCCCATTTATTCCTTCGCCAACATCGTCGTCGATTCTCCAATTTTCTCGTGCATGGTGGACTACCAGAGTTTTGTGAGATGGAATCTCAGGACGGAATCACCGTCCGCCCTATGAGGCGTATGGATCCTTATTCTTACCATGGGTGCTTAGAATGAAAGCTAAACAATAAAAACCGAACAGTGAAGGTTCTCTACACATTCGACAACGACAATAAAACTAACTGTCTCGCTCGGTGGCCTCACGTGCTTGATATTCAGACTGCCTATCTGGACGAACAAACCCAGATCGGAGTGATTGAGTTGAAAACATGCATTCAGGCAATTGTGTCCGCCAGGTTCGAATTTCCTTTCTCCCCTCTATTGGATTCCAATTAAATACTTATATACAACTGTTTAGTCCCGAGTTGGTGGCTCAGCTGGGCAAGGACTACACCGTTTACGCTTATGATTACTCGGAATACGAAACCCCCCTGGTCGGTCAGGGAATGCTCTCATGGGTTCTAGCATCTGCCTCGCCAACCCCCGAAGCTCCGGCCCATCAATCGAAAACCATGGTAACGGGTCGTGTGTGCAAGAACCCCCTCGGTCTTTTTACGAAAGGGCCGGGGTCTGCCCAGGAAACCCTGGAGGTCAAGCTCCGCCTAGTCCCGGTCCCCACCGTCATGCAAAGTCAATTTGTCGACAGCATGCAAACATATCGGCAGCTCAGCAATGTTATTCCTCACGACTTCGATGCCCAATCCTGGACGAACTTTATGCGTCAAAATCCGGGTCTGCTGGAGCGCTCCCGAAGCCAACAACTTGAATCTGCCTCCTCGCCGATGAACCATTCGGGCATTGAACGCTTGCATCAACTATTGAGCGATGGAGCTACCCCGCGTGAATTTTCGAATTACCCCGGCAATGAATCAACCCGCTCTATATCACCCACACATTCTTACGGCGCCCCAAGCCGGGTATCTACTCCCGGCGGAACACGACCTTCAACACAACAACAACAATCTCAATCGAAAGGCTTCACATCTAACGACATGATTCGCCCGTCATCAAGTGCCTCTATGCGCGATAGTGATATTCAAGCTTCCAGCTATCACCAGCGAAGAGGATCTATCATGTCTGGCTACGGCAGCGGCGGAGAAGAGTCCACGGATCCCCAGCCTCGAAAAAGAGCCAAGGTCTACCAAGCAAATTGGCCTGGTAAATCCGATATGAACATTGAACGGCAGCCAAGCTCCCTTCGGGTGCAAGCCAGCACAGCTGCTTCGGTCCGAATTCATCGCCCAACTCCGGTGAACCCTCTTCTGGCCGCTGAACACTCCAACGAAGAGCCTGTTCGTCCGCCTACCCCTATTTCACGCCCTGGTGACCATGCCCGACGAGCAAGACCCTCTTCGAGCTTGCTTCGTGAGTACTCTGCTCAAAGTTCCTCTTCTTACATGTCACCCTACGCCCATAGTGATGACATGCTCACTACGGATCAAACTTCACCTGATGACTCGCGCTATCAAGGTCTCTTTGAGACATCATTCAGCATGCCATCATCACCTCCTGTTGTGGAGTACCGCTTCCCGTCCAAGTCGAGTCCCAACCTGCCACCAATCTCTTTAGATACTGACTCTGGGTTCATGAGTGGTGGCTTGGATGACATGATGGACGATGCAACGACACCTGTTGAGGAGGTCCAAAGGACCGGGCCAAATGCTGATGACCAAAATCAATCTCGCTCTGTCCGATCCACTGTTCAGGCCACCTCTCCGGCTAGCACTGCTGACATTATGCCCCCGAAAACCAATGATTTGTCTTCTCAACACCCGACGAGTGCCAACGCTCGGCGGCCGCTTCCACGGACGCAGTCATGCGCTTCTTCCAGACCTAACTCGCGAGCTGGCACCCAATATACCCCCAAACAACTTGCCCCAGCCCCGATGTCCCAGAATGAACTCGAGCAGATGATAGCTACACTCCCGGCCAGTGACCCAGTCGGCCCTTCTCATCCCCCTCTTGTCCACGCTCAAACTTGGGCTGGACCTATGAGTGACTGCTATGCCCAGACGCCGGATGCATCAGCTCAAGCTCAACCTCCCAAGAGTGGGAAAAACCGCAAAGGCGACTCGTCAAAGCAGGCCAAGAGAATCCAAACACGTCTAGAGTGTGCAGTCAGGGAAGGTCAGATGCCACCTTACTGCGAGAACTGCGGCTCTATTGAAACGCCAACATGGCGACGGGCGTGGTCCAGGGAGTTTGACGGAGATGAGAACCTCGCGAAGAGCATGATGGTTAGCGAGCATCATTTACTTTGGGAAGTAGTGGATAAGGACGACAATGATCAGGTCACGAAGTTCAAGATGTATAAGAAGACTCTTCTTGAAGAAGATAATGGCTATATCCAAGTCCTCCTCTGCAACCCATGTGGCCTGTGGCTCTTCAAGGCCAAAAGTATGCGCCCGGAGAACAAGTGGAACAAACAACCTGCCGAAAAAATTGGCGAAAAGAGAAAGCGACCCTCAAGAACACGCAAACAGAGCGGAGGCCCTCTCTCTAAACCCCGCACTCGCAGCAAGGTTGCCACAAGCGAGGTTGCCGCCTCATCTCCAGCCCCGACAGAGGCATCGTCTGTACACCCCGAGGATGGCACTACTCCTCAGGACACTACCCCTCAAGTGGAAAATGCACATGACGAAACTCATACCGAGGCTGAGGATTGTGAAGGATCTGCTAGCAAACGTCGCCGAGCGAACAGCGCCGAACCACCCGGCTCTGCTAATTCTGTGAGGTGCCGCTGGGAAGAGCAGGATGCCGTCGAGGCCCTCAAGCTTGCAATTCAATCCAGCCCAGCAAGGAATATGGAATCACGAAAGGTTCCTTTGGCAGACGATACTAAGCTTACTCCAAAGCCTGTACGCCGGGCGTTGTTTCAAGCGGGCCAGCAAGATGGCCCTTTGAGAGAGCTAGGTGCCTCATTCGTCAACAGCTGTTCTCCTCGACGCAGCCCTCGCATCGCTTCTACCTCCCACGACGATAAGCGTCAACAGCAAAAGGAGAACCAGGGACATGCTGACATTGACGATCTCTTTGAAAGTCCCTCCCTGGATTTTGACCTGCCTGTCAGCCCCACTCCCCGTCGACGCAATACCTGTGTCAATGTAATGCACGAGAGACGCCATTCTTTGCCTACAAACTCTCCCACTGCCAATAGAAAAAGAGAAGCTGGCGCGGCCGCAACTGCTGCCCGACTCACTGCGGAGCGTCTTCAGCGTGTCCAGGAGGGCCCTCAGTCTAATCCTCGGCAGAGTCGCTCACCCAATAAGAACGGTTCCACGACACTCTCCGATGGGGATCTTCATACGGATGCCTTCAACGCTCTTGATGGCATGATGCTCGACATCTTTGACGAGGCCAATCGTGACACCCTTAATTTAGACGGAGTGAAGCTATCTGGCAACGACTGGGCGGACTGGCTCCCCTCAGACTATGTTTCCCCCACTGGATCTGAAGATGGTCCTGCTCCCTCGGAAGATTTGATCAATGTTATCCTCTCTGACCCCAGCGCCATGAAGGAGAACATACACCCTTCCGACTTCAACATCTTCAACTTCGATGATACCGACATCCCTGACTCGGGCTTCTTCAGCTCCGATGCCCTTCATGGAGATGGCCCGTCTAAAGTCCAGTCTATCCAGGAGAATCCCAGTGGACAGGCAAATTCTCCTAATTCTTCAACACCACTTTAACTTGCTCTTTTATTTTGATGGTTTTTCTAGCGATGGCGTTCCGGTTGGGAGGTTGATTTGATTGCATACCACGTTCGTTTTAAAACGCTTTGCATATTTGTCTAGTACTCCATTTTCCTTTGACATGTTTTGAATGACGACAGATGTGCCTGCAGCGGACTTCGATACCGCTCACTACGCTGATAGTGATTAGCACTGCATACCCTACCCTTGCCTATAGATCAGGCAACCCCCAACAAATTTTATGATCAATGAAAAGAAATTCAAAAAAGTCAAATTCAAATCAGCTTCAGAAATTCTTCACTTTGAAACGTATACAGTAAATCTCGTAGTCTCGAGGTCAGAGCGCTGTTCGGCATTCTCGCAGTCAAAAACGTGAGGCTCTGCCGAAGCGGGGTTAGCCACTGGCTCTTATGAGCTGAGATGATCTAGTACCCTACCCAAAATAAGCTGGAGCTTGTTCCAAAAAATGTTCTTACCCTCTCCAAACATTTGAAAAATGCCATAGAGATGACTCCACTCCCGGAGCTAAGCCTGGACCTATGGCTCATGATTGGCGACCTTCTAGACACGACTTCGGTGAAAAGGCTTGCGCAAACGTCGAAGGCGCTATATGCAACTTGTGTGCCCATCCTATATTCGAAAGTCGATCTTAGTATCCACCATGCTGAGCCCTACGGTGAACATGATGTCCAGGGCATAATCATCCGCTGGCCAAAAGACGAGTCCATATTTGGTCGACAGAGCCTGTTCATGGACACGATTCTCCATCAACCGAGCCTCGCGAAGCTTGTTCGATCCTTCGTCTGGAGTATGAGTCTGCACAGCACTTGTTCGCTACCACAATGGGCATCCCTTGGTCCATCCAATCGAGAGAAATGTGACAAGCCAGCAAGTTACAACCTCGAAAACTCATATACTCTCTTCAAGCACCTGGAATGTGTAACCTCGGTCGACATATTCGGAGGCTACAGTCACGCTTACCCAAGCCGCGAGTTACCGTCTTTGTTTCCACGAGCTAAATCCATTCAACTGAGCGGGCAAATGCATTATGCACTTGCAAAAGCAATACTCCATGGTTCCGATAAAGCGCCGCTCCAATCCCTGGGCTTGAACTATCTCCACGAAAGAGGACACACCCGTGACGGAGAAAACATACAGGGTACCCGTAGAGGACGTCCCTGTTGCGAGACAAGTGGCCACCAAGAAGAAGCATGGGACACAGATGATGATGATCTCCCCGAGCAACTATTTCCCGGCGACATGATCGGCCTCTTCGCCACAGCTCTGCAGGCTCGATGTGAGAATCTGCAGACCTTCCAACTACGCACCATTGGTAGCCCCATTCACCTCCCTTTCCATACGCCGCCCGGATGGCGCTGGAGCTGGCGCGAGCTTCACAAGGAGCTAGCTGCGTTCTTCAAGGTTGTTCACCCGCGAGAGATTAAGCTGACATATGGAGCCCTTGGTCCTCTTCCCCGGGAGGATATCTATTCGCGCTATCGACAGCGTAGCTGCCTTGGGGGCACGGATCTTCAAATACATCAGAACGATCTGATTCCGATTTTGCTGGACGGCTGGCCAACGTTGAAAAAACTTGAAATCAAGGGTGGGCACCCTTCACAATGGTCACTTGTTCTGTCGAACGAGTTGAGACTTGATCGAAGCAGGCTTTCAAATGTAGAAACTGTAATTAATTTGGACAAGTGGGATTACTATGGAGGGCAGCTGAGAACATGGGATCCGTTTTATAAAGGATTGGAGGATTCTTCCGGGGTTGACGGTCTTTGGTGGATTTCTAGCACCGAAGCCTGCAAAGCTATGAGGTGATCGATACCTTTTAGATAGGGACATGTTCGTACTATCGGCCACAGCATGTGGTTGAATTTGGTCAAGATGTTATTCGCCATCATTTGAAAATGGGCTCGTCAAGCCTACTGAAGTGTGTCTTGGTGTGTTTCACAATGGCTGCCATGGAGTTGAAGAGAGAGAAAAATGTCATTTCTGCATAGAGTATCGATGGAAAGGAAGACTCGGGTATACCTCCGAGGTAAAGCAACGCTACTTTAATCCGTAAAAAGTCCAAACATGGGCTAAGAACTCGTGCATCTCAGATAAGATCCCGGACGCCCATCCGGCTGAAGGAGACCGGAGTTGGTCAAACCCGTCGCATATGCATTCATTCACCATCCATAGGTATCATTCACTCGCCATCGTAGAAGATCGACTTGAAGCGGTGGGTAGCTTCAACAACCTGCTCGTAGGTTCGGTAGTCTATGTGGAAGACGCGATAAACGTTAGCTAATGCTCCAGATTTCAGTCTGTCGAAAGCGAGGGCGCTCACCAGAATCGGCAGGGTTACCCCAGTCCGTCGTTCCCAAAACGCGAACACCAAGACCCTGACAAATAAATGCATGTCAGCTATCAATTCAAACATTGGACATCCCCTGGCTCGCAAATCCATATCACAGAATTCCATATATCAATCCAAACATACCTGTCCGCCCTCTAAATCAGCAACCTTTCCCACAACCTCAATCATCTTCCCCATCTGCAGGTGCGAATCGGGCTTCAGGATGAGAGTGACATCGCCGTTGTTACCGCATGTGATGGTCGCGGTGTCGCCGCGAAGCGAGCTCACTGTGCCGAGAATACGGATGGTGTGAGTTGAACGCTGCCCAGCGCTGGAGGGGTGGAAGGCGTTGAGGTGGGAGGGGAGAATGCGGGGAGTTTGGAGGGACATTTTTGCGGGTGGGTGTGTACGTCCAAAAAGCACTTTGGCTTCGTAGGAAGTTCATAGGAACTCTCGACGCGGTGCGCGGGTCGCGTGGTCACGTGCACTGATCTAGAAATTATAGACACTGGCATTTTTAGCAGGCCCGTGTAAGTGTTTATTCTGTCGGAGATACTGCTTGGAATGTTCGGATTTTTCATGTTTCAACTTTCAATTTTGCTTTAGAAAAAACCAGGTAAGGCGTTTCAGCAACACTTTGCGGCTTCAAATTGTAGAAAAATATCTCGGGCTTGACAAGCGGGAACCTAAGACATGAGAATTTCTCGTACAAGGTGTCCATAATACTTTCCTAAGATATCAGGGGTGAAATTGAAAGCCAGTAGCCTTTTAAGCCGCTAAAAGTCTGAATATATCGAAATCCTCCTTTGAGAACCTAATGCGACCTGTCGCTATAGTATATCATCACGTGACTATCAATTTCCATCCGAAGCTCTGCTTCCTACGCCGGTTCAAGCCAGCAACTCTGAACCTCACGCCACAAGAACAGTCTGGATATAAATTCCAATGGATATCTGGCTTCTATAATACGACCACACTATTGCGACACTTGGCCTCTCCCCGCACCTAATTTCACCTCCATATCTCAGCCATGCCTCCTCCGCTTCCCTCCCACCACCGCGGGATGACCGCGAACCCGCTTAAACCTGTCGGTCGATACCGACCCGGAAAGGCGGTCGCTGAGGAGGAATCATCTTCCGAAGAAGAAGAGGAGGACGACGTTGAGGCGCAACAAGAAGCAGAAATAAGACGACAGGCCGAAGCGCGACTCCGAAGACAGCAAGCTCCCAAGGCCAGCTCATTTCCCGCGGCGGCGGTACCCAAGCTCGAAGAACAAGAAGATGACGAAGAAGGATTTGTCACCGAGGATGAAGAGGACGATGGGCCCGCGCCCGGAAAAGCCCCGCAAAAAGCTGCGCCAGCAGTACAACCCGACACCCCGAAAGTTTCAGCGCCTAAGATCATACCTGTAGCTAAGGCACAGGAAAGCGAAGAAGAATCGGAGGAAGAAGAGGAGAGCTCGGAGGAGGAAAGTAGCTCAGAAGATGAGGCGCCACGGAGGATGCTCATTCGGCCTACATTCATTAAGAAAGATAAGAGAGGCAATGCGGCAGGACAAGATGCCGGCGCACAATCGCAACCAGCTCCCGGAGCGACAGACTCCGCAGCCGAGGACGAAAAGCGCCGTGCACAGCGTCAGGAGAAAGCAGATCAACTCGTCCGGGACCAACTCGAGAAGGAAGCCATTGCGCGCTCTGCTGGTAACCGAGCATGGGATGACGATGAGCTCGTGGAGGCCGACGAGGAAGAAGCAATTGATGATCGCGACGGCCTCGACCCAGAAGCAGAATATGCGGCATGGAAATTACGAGAATTGAAGCGCGTCAAACGTGAGCGCGAAGCAATCGAAGAAGCCGAGAAGGAACGCGAAGAAATCGAGCGACGCCGCAACCTCACCGCAGAGGAGCGAGATGCCGAGGACCGCGAATTCATAGCGAAGCAGAAGGAGGAACGAGAGGCCACGCGCGGCGAGACTGGATTCATGCAAAAATATTTCCACAAAGGTGCTTTCTTCCGCGACGATTTGGAGCGCGAGGGAATTGATCAGCAGAACGTCATGGGTCGGCGATTTGCAGACGATGTCAATCGCGAAACGCTTCCTCAGTACATGCAGATTCGTGATATGACCAAGCTTGGAAAGAAGGGTCGTACTCGTTACCGTGATCTCAAGTCTGAGGATACTGGTAACTTTGGCGAGGGTTACCAAAATCGACGACGAGATAATGCTCCGCCGATTGGCATTACAGACGAACGATTCATGCCTGATCAGGGCGATTCCCGTGGGCCTCAGGGACCAACAGGAGCTAATGCCAGTGCGGTCCGCTCGAGGCGCATGTCCAGATCTAGATCACGCTCGCCACGACGAGATCGGTCCAGGGAGCGGCGCAAACGCAGCCCCTCGCCATATGAAGATCGGGACAAGCGCCGGCGCGTGGAAAGCTCTTCATGATCAGCTTTATGACTGGAGTGAAGAATCCTTCCTCCCTAATTCTCTCTTTTTCGGCGTTTTGGCAGAACCTACGATAAAAGTTGCATGGGCGGTGGCCTCTTTTGTGATATACTAGCATCTTGAGCAAAACATACTCTACTTACCCATGTCTGGACTGGGTACAGAAATATGATGTTCCCTCGCCGGGAGGGCCTGTATTGTTGATATGGTACTGCATTGGCCTAATGCCAATGAAGACTTTGTACATTTAATTCCACAGGTGTCATCTAGGGCTAGCCTTTTTCAATCGGGTGTCGCCCTTCTATGCATGCATAACTTCGTCAAGCAACCATACCTGGCATCTAAAGAGCCATATCCCCTCGACACAGACAACGCGTAGGCATCACCAAGCAGACTCTGTGCCGAAAATCATGTGCCGTTTCAACCAAGTGGTAAAACAGCAGAGTGACCTTGGTATTGGTCGGTTATACCCGTGTGATAGGAGCATTCCAATAGCAGCGTTAAGTCGCTTATTTTATACCAGCGCGCTCTAGCACCTTCTCCCTCTCCATCACGCTATCACCAAAACGTAGCAAGAAAACCGTGCGGCTAGGCCACATCTCGGTAGGTTGGTTATGAGCCGAAACCTTGGCCTCGAAGCCGCACCCATCGCAGACCCCCTCAATGACACCGGCAATGTATGCCGCGCAGTTGAGCATGTTCATCTCACGTGGAACACTGATATAAGTATTGACTAGGGGGTCGTTATCGGTGATCATGTATTCATTGGGGGTATCTGGTGAGACGGAATGTTCGAGGGCATCGGCGGAGCGCTGGAAGAGGAGTCTCCATAGTGGGCCGTGGATGAGATGGAGGAGGGGGAGGATCCGGAGAGGACGGTTTGGCGGGGATGATGATGTCGATGAGCTGGAGAGAGCAGAGGAGGAGGTAGAAGTAGATCGATAAAAGAGAAGGTCAAGGAGGCGAAGACCAAGAGGGTATCCTTGTTCATTTAATCTGGGCTTGTCAGAGTTCATGGACTTGTAAATGGAGGTACTAATCAGAGCATCGCTGCGAACGAGCGTGGGCACAATACTCCTGTGAACCTGCAAGCTATATTCTGATTGACCAAAATTGCCAGATCGACGTACCTTTTTTCCAAGTCTTGGATACCTGTTACCCTTCGCTGGGCATATGTGACCATCTCTGCGAAAAGGTAGGCGAAGCTCGCCCGGCTGAGCTCTGCATTGCGGCTGCGGTTGAGATGCCTGTCGTAGATTGTTTTGCGATTGGAAGGCACACGAAGACCCGAGGCCTGCTGTGGAGTTGAAGGTGGCTGCGGAGTTTGTGGTTTATCGCTTGAAGCGGACTGGGGGGTGCCGGCGTTGCTGTTGCTGATGGAGAGCATGGAGACGTGCCTGGGCGGTGCCGCCATGATGTGGAGGAAATGCGACGAGCGCGATCTTCAGACGGGATAGATATCGGTAATGAGGATCGAGGTAGTAGCTGCGGGAGGTGGATGGTCCAGATCAAGGGTTATGGTATTTGGTCAACATAGACCAGGGGAGGGTCGGAGGTTCGACGTGGATGCGATCTACGGTGGAGCACATCGCCCTCGGGTGCAGAGCCAAAGGGGAATTTTCGTCAAGCAAGTTCAGGTCCAGGCTCAGCATCTTACTTAAATTTTACTTGGTTTACAATTTTTACAATGGTAAGAGGCAGGTTCATCGGTTTCCAATATAATGTAATTCATTTAGTCTATGAAATATTGGCGTAACTGACAACCACGCACTTCCTCCCACAACTGCGTTCCAGAGCCAATGAAGATTTTCACCAGCAAAGCAAGCACAGATGGAGATGGAGATGAGCAGCGGTAGTGACAGTCCCCAGGTATATCTGATCTAATCCAGACCGAAGAGTAGATTGCACACGAGTAGTGAGAGAGAATCCTATTCTGAAGAACCAGCCATGTTAGCGAGGTTCGACCCAATAGTCAAGTAGGAAAAAAATCAAAAATCCGTTGACCAGCTTTCAATCAGACATCCAAGGAAGATTCAGCGCCCATTGCCGTCTAACTTTAGGTTCGAGCGACGGCTAGCGTGGAAACTGCGAATGTAGGAAAAGTTTTCATCATAGAAGGACCAAAAGGCCCAGCTGGAACGGTGGTGTTGCAAATGCAGATGCATATGCGAATAACCAAGAGAAAAAAAAAAGTCTGCAACTTACCAAGTTAGTTTGTTGGAAAAACAAGGCGATTTGATTCCATGCTCAACCAGGCAGCAAGAAAGCAACATGAAGCTTCTTGTGCTCGAATGTTGAGTGGAAGAAGGTTGTGAGGAGGAAAAAGAATTTTCGGGAGGGAACGGCCCTTTTTATAGGGCGGTACAGCTGCCCCGGAAACCACCCACCACCCGAAACCGAGACCGAGACCCATCAGATTGGGAAGCTTCTAGAGGTCGTTATCCACTCGAGAAAATTTGCATTCAAATTAGTATGTAGTAATAATAAACAATAAATAATTGTTTCGGCAAAGCCTTTGTATCTCGTATGCGTGGCATTGAAGCATGGTCCACCATACGAAATTTTCTTCCTGCGACATTACTAGCAAAAGCCCTCATACGTTGGATTCTACCGAAATACATACGGCTTCAAGTTTGAGTAAGAATTGAGCTCTGCTTATTTAGGGACTCTAGCCTAGTATTCGACCCGTATGTACTCCCAGCTTAGACCATCCAGTGGTCGTTGCCAACCCAATAAAAGCAAATTGGAACGATATCGCCGAAAGAAAAAAAATCGCATATCATGAAGTGGGTCCGCTACTTGAAGCTTTTCTGTTTCTGGCGCGAATTCCAGTTGAGAGTCTTCGAGATGCTATGCACCCAGTCCTCGCCTCGTCGCCCTTGGGGAAGGACATTGGCAAATGGATATCTCGAAGCTGATACTGTAACGTAGTCTCCGGGGTGCAATTCAACCCTACAATCTTTTTGTTAGCTGGCTGCCAGCCGTGACATTCATTAGATATATGCAAGCAAAGAGCTCACCTCTCGCGGCCATCAAAACTGGCCCAGGAACTTGTCCGCGCATCGTAAGGCACGCCCATCCGGAGCACTATGGTATCTGGTAGTATAATTGGACGGAAGGATAGGGTGTGCGCGCAAATGGCAGTGACGAGTATTACTGGGTTCTCGGGGTGCGATAGAGATCCACCGGCAGCGAGGTTGTAGGCTGTCGAACCTGTCGGGGTCGCAATACATATCCCATCGGCAAGGAGTGTGGTGAAGTGCTCGTCGTCACCAAACAATTCGATTTGGGACATGGCTAGCAATGGTTAGATACGCGCATGACTCGTTGCAGGCGGATGGGAAAGTAGAGACATACTTGGATTTGGCCCACGGTCAAGCACCACATCGTTCAGAATCTCATACACTCGATCAGGAGTGTGTGTCAGTGTGTCTTCTCCTTCTTCGCCGATAAGCTCCTCCACCAAATCTCGGCTTGTTAGACCCCTGGCATGAGGATCCTTCAATCGCGCTTTGCTTCTCATAATAGTGCACTCGAAACGTAACCGGAGACTAACGACAACGCCATCCCGGAAAGCGTTCTCCAGAATATGCTGGTAATCGGCAAAGTCGAAGTTTGTCAAGAATCCTAATGAGCCGAGTGCAAAAGACAGAACCGGCGGCACAATACGCTGGAACAGCCAGCTAGTGTAAAGCACCGTTCCATCACCACCCAACGTAACGACAAAATCAAAGAGATGTGGCTGATCCTGTGCGAGTTTTGGATCCCAAAAGTTCAGCCGGCCCTTCGCCGAGGGGTTTTCCTGGATGAGCTGCAGAGTCCCGAAATCCGGGTGTGTCTCCATCCGCTTTTCCACATACACATTGTAAAGAGTATCACGGTCCTTCGAGAGAAGCCACCTTGTTACCTTGCGCGTTAAGCTAACAAGAGATTCGTCGTATGCCTTGCTCACCACGAAGACATTCTTCACCGTAAGCTTGAGCTTAATGCTACCGAGCTTCTTTGATAGCTTGCGAACATTCCAAGCCATGTCCGACAGCTGGCGCTTAGTCAAATGTCGTGACTGAATGACCGTAGGAAATGGTTTCATATTGTCACCATCACCATCAACCATCGAGACAACATGGTCGTCGTCGAGGGCGCTCGTATCGACCGTTGGTTCCTCCTCATTGAGTGTACGGATCACGTCTTGGGCCTCCTCATCCTCCGCAGTCCCGCCCGGATACTTGGAGGGTGATGCCCATTCCCCCGCGATCAGAGAGTGGACATAGCAGGCGGTTGTCTTATCATGCTGGTCGAAGTGGTGCCGGATTTTAGGTTTCTCCATCGTCACCAGAGAGGATTTGCGGCGGTGGCTCGAGTCGGGGTAGAAGACGACCTAGAGGGGAGCGGAACAAACGCAAAGCTTAGCATGGTAACAAGAAGCCTATGAGGTATCACATACCTCCAGCCGATTTTGCGCATCGGGGTCATTGGCCCCTCCGTAGCTCTATCATGCATGGGTCAGTTTGTTTGCGATGCCCCGCGCGTCCGCGGCCCACGTACCTCGTCTACGGCGGGCGAGGACGACTTTCGGTCAGAGTCCATCGTTCAAAGTATGTCAGCTTTGTTTGCTTGTTGATCAGATTGACATTTTGCGTGGCTTAGATAGTTTCCTGGTCGGGGTGTGGTGGGATGTGATGAAAGGCCATCAGCGCGAATTAGAAAGAAAGTGGGCATGACGTCGATCCGCTCATCCCTCGCGACTCTCCCGCCGGGCGGCTCATTTTTGATCCCTTGACTTGAGGGCGGGGGAACTGGGCGAAATCGAATCACACTCTTAGTCGAGAGATCCTTTGAGGATTTCTTTGTTTTTAAGATTACCCACGGCTATCCTATCCTAGTTTGACCAATGGAGCTACTAGTATTAACTTCGGATAAACTCGCGCTGGAATACGAAGATCCCCCGGAATAGAATGGGTCCTGAAGTCTAGGCCCTCTATATTTGCATTGCTTTGCTATAACTACATGGCATTCTTCATCTCTCTCAGAGCTGCCATAACATCGACTGGGCTGGTCTTTCCGGTGACTTTCTGGATCTCGGGGTCCTGCATTGGAGGTTAGCATATCGATATGCCTAGCAAAAGGGGGGTTGCTTACATTGACACGCATGAACACATTGTGAAGCTATATCTTTGTGTCAGTATTGATCAAAGGCACGAGAGCGTCACGATACATACCTTCTCGTCGCCAATGGTAAATTTGCCTTGTGTTTGCTGGTTTGCCTCGGCAAATGCCTGGAGTTTCAGGATCGGCTCAGACTGAGACACATGAACGCAGAACTTGACGTTCGCCTTGGTGTACTCATGGCCGGGCTGGAAAGGGTAAGTAAGATATTTTATAGGCGGGTTAAGGTCATGAACATACGTAGACCTTGGTGTCATCAGGTAGGGATGCCAGCGTCTCATTCAACGCCTTGTGCATCTCCTCGGCATTTCCTTCAAAGAAACGACCGCAGCCTAAGCAAGTTAGCTTCGAGCAAATCAAATCAACGCGATGTTAGACTAAATCAGCGGGTAGCATACCGCCAATGAAAAGGGTGTCACCGGTGAAGACAACGCGCTGGTCCCCATCTTGCATGAAATAGCAGATGCTATCTTGTGTGTGGCACGGGGTGTGCAGTGCCTTCACTGTAATCCGCTCTCCAATCTTGAATGTCTCTCCGTGAGCCGGGGACTGTGTGACGGACTGGCAGTTCTTGCCACCAATGACAGGCAGCTTGCCAAATTGGCTCAGCTTCGCGGTGTTAGTTGGAAGAATGTGTAGATAAATCCTGAACATCTTACCATGTCATCGTTACCTCCGGCATGATCCCAGTGGCTAGGTAGGTCGGTCAATCTGGGGCACTTCCACTCAGAACAGATGAAATAAGAAAACATACTGGTGTGTGTTGACAATCGCTGTTAGATCAATCTTTCCAGAGTCGATCTGGGACTTCAGCTCTGGAGCCACCCTATCGCAGAGCACGATTAGTTCTTCATATAATTCGCATGGAGAGAAAAAGAGGCTCACTCGGGAGGGTTGGCAGGGTCAATGATAACAGAATACTTGGTGGGCTCATCTGTCACCAGATAGGCATAGTTGTTGCCCTTCCCCGTCCCTAGATGGGAAAGAATGGTAAGCTATCGGCTATTGCTAGCCGCGTAGATGTAATGCGGGTCGGACAACGAACGTACACATAGGAATCGACTGGATATGCATGTTTCTGGCTGATTGAAAGCGATATGGACGAGAAGTTATAAATCTTGCAGCTCTTGCGAAACTCATTACCAACAACGGGAAGTGCGGGGGAAAGCTCTTGGATTGAATATGATCGCGTTCGCTCAAGCTAAGCAGCGGATTACAGAGCAACGTCATACGGACCGACTTTGTCCCGAGGCCCGTCGGACTACCTTAGTAATTGCATGCGACCTAATTGGTCTACTTTAATCGTATAGAAAATCGAGTAAATGATAATCGGCGGAGAAATGCTATTTTTAATTTAGCCTTGGCTGCCTGCAGCAAGGTGATAATAGCCCTATAATCAATTACATTAGATAACACTAGTTGATTGAAGATATCCCCAAAGGCCGACTGTCCCACTTTTGAAGGGGCTCCCATCCATGCCCGCTGAGCTTCGATGTTATGTTAGCCTCGACATGCATGGAGCTTTTCGATGATGTTCTCTTCGGCTTAAAAGAGTTGCCGATTGTGATCGGAGCAGCTTTGGTAGCCTTGCCCTTCTTCTCCAGTTCCTTGCTAAGCGTCTGAGTCCAGTGGCTAGAGCACTGTTCACAGGCACTTAGAACATAACTGCGCGGGAAAAATGGTCGATAAATCCCCCAGGTAGACGATGTCGATATATGGTTTAGCCATGAGTAGAGTGCTTCTGCGTATGCATTCTGCGGTGATTCAATTGCGGGATCGAAGGCCAGTCTGTTTACCAGCTCTTCGGCAAAATGAGTGAAGAAAAAAGAACTGCTCTCAGTTACTTTCAAAAGGACGGGGTCCCAATGCTTGAAAGCCTTATTTAAAGACTCTCCGAGTCTGTGAGTGTTGTTAGCATATATTCTGGCGTGGGATTTGATCCCCTAAGCGCGGTCTTGGGCACAAAACTTACTGTCGTTCAGAATCAACCAATATAGACTCTTCCAACAGAACAGCAGGCAGCAATTTCACCCCTTCATCTGCCGCAGTGCATGTCGAAATGAGTTGGGTTGCGAGTGCATCATCCTCATCCCGCTTCCGCTTCTTTTGCGATTGCTCCGATCCAGTTGAGAATTTCCGCAGGATATCACCCAAGGCAGATCTGATGGAAGCAGTATCGTTGCGTTCAATCATTGGCACATCACCCAGCTCTTCAATTCCGGCCCAGTAGTTGTCCCAAAGCCATTCGAGGGACCGCTGTGAGGCTTTACGTAGCACAACTAGTGACGGGGGTTCACGGTGAGTTGCCTCATGGCGTAATTCCACAAATGAGGCAGGCAACCCCAGGTCAACAGCACGCTGAAACATGGTCTTGCGCGGGCCCTGGACTTTCGAGTCCACAAGGCCGGTCACAAATCTATGATGTACTTAGTATTTATTGAATGAAGAGGGGAAATAGATAATTGCGAGGTAGCATACCGACAAAAGGCCGCCGAGTAAGTGGCCCGAATAGAGAAAATCGAGTTGTGCTGGGCATCGTCGTGAAGAATCGCGTCTGTCAGCAACGCAGTTGCTTCAACATGATGCGGGACATTGCCGCGCAGCTTCCATGCCTCAACCTAAACAAAATAGTCAGCACAAAGCAAAGAAAGAAAAATACTCTATATTGCATGATTCACATACTGTGGCACAGGCGTGGGAGCGCAAGTCTGGGCCTTCATATGAAGCTGACGGGTAGAACTCGCTTCGCACGTCAAGTAACTGCGATTGATCTTTCCAAGCGGTGAATATGACCTTGGCCATTTCGACGAGCTAGTAAATTCACCAGTTGAATTCTCACTGACTTTTTGTCGAGCTCGATATCGGATTGGAGATATCTTTTTTCGGCGATGAAATATTTTCGGAAGGAGGTTGTTCCATTGGGAATGTTTTGCCGAGGCGGTCTTACTCATCCAGCCAAGTGGAAATGCACTTCACTTTGGATCGCATTATTACCCCATACAGGGAGTCTTCCGTTCCGGAAAGCTGCTGGATGCAATGTCCAGTGCATTCAATTCTCATAGAGTACTCGCCCTGTCTTTCAAATAGGACCAACTACGAGAATATGTCTCATTGAAATCTCGGTCATTTCCCCCGCATCAATGTGTATCTGTATGGTACCGGTGGTACATGTGTTGAGATATCTTTTGTTCTAAGTACCGGCGATACTGCAGTGCCCCCAGTCATTTCAGATTGATCATCAATGAGAAAGTAAAATAACGATGAATTCTGCAAAACTTGGTTTGGCGGCCTTGCGATCAGAGCCGCCTCAAAGTGAGATTATTTTACCGAACGGAGCTAGTCTGCAACCAATCAGCGGTCCGATCGGCTGAGCTCCCCAACAAAGAGTAATACATACAAGTACGACTAAATGTCTCCACATGAATATACAAAGGTGATATTTGGTGAGGTAATTTGATTGTATTTGTGAGACTAGCTTCTCGCTAAGGTCTCAAAAAGCAACGTGGTTAAGCCACGGCTTGTTAGCTATGCTATTCCCAGGGTATCCAACCATGCATTCTAACTCCGTCAATCCGAAAAATGAAAATCAAATAAAACTCCTTGCTATGCCGCTGTCGTACCACGCAATCAAATAAAATAATCGAGGGAAATGCAGGAGATTAAAAAAGAAAATGGAATCACAGGATGCCCTCAAATCCATCCACCATACCCATAGCTCATGCAAGACTGGTTCAAGTTCGCAAAAGGCTGTGCCATGGGCATCGGCTGCTGATCAAGATCATCGTGATCGAAGAAGAAAGATTTGTGAAGTAGGTTCAATCCAGATTTAGATGATTGCTTGGAAATTGTCGTCTGTGGCTGTTGCGACTGGATCATGATCGCAGGCTGCTCGGTTGGGATTTGCTGAACCGGTTGGAAGCCGTTTTCTTCTTCCACGTCATAAACACTCTCGTCGTTCTCGTCGTCGGATGGCGAAAATGTTTCCTCGAGTTTGAGGCCCTTGCCCAGCGATCCCGGTTGAGTTTGGGTGAGAGATCGGTCAGGTTGGTTGTAGAGACCCATGCCAACTAACTCCTCCTCGGCTTTACCATCTTTTTTAGTTTGAGTTGAGATCGGAATATCGTCGAGTTGTTGAATTGGCAAAAAGTCCGGTGTTGAGGGCCCGCTGAGTTCACCGGGTGACGGTACACTAGCGTAGCTAGGGCAAGCTGTTTCCGCAGGAGGAATGTTGGCCATCGAAAGCATATCTAAGGACCAGCCATCAGAAGTCGTTTGGGCCACGTTCGGGAAGTCAGCGTTGGTTGCAGTGACATCCCAGGCCATTTGCTCGACCTGCGAGCCTGGCATCGATAGTGCTGGAGTCGGATGAGGCATGGGAATGGCCTCTTGCATTGGATCCGAATACATGGGAAGATAGCCAGGTGAATAGGCAGGGCCGGCTGACATGGCATAGGGCATCATGTTGTCACTGCCATAGACGGGGAAGGCGTTAATTTGATCTGAGACGCCACCCATGCCCGGGTACATCTCCGAGGAGAAGTCAGGAACATATGATGAGTGCGAAAGGCCACGGGCCCTGTTTGAGGATGGATGCCAGCTGATCGGGCGAGAGTTCCGAGCTGCAGAGGCGAGTAAAGCAGCTTCAAGGGACGATTGATACTGGGTCGGCATCCCTTGCATGGCACTCTGGGCAACGGTTGTTCTCCTTCGGCTGACAGACGAGGGACTGTTGCCCGCACTACGAGGCTTCATGACCCTAGTGTGTCGAGGACGAGGGAAAACATGAGTCCAATCTTGCATGTTGGCGGATTGATTAGAGACATTTTGCGGGAACCATTGCGAGCCTGGCGAAGAGGCTGGTTGTTGATAGCAGTAGTTGGCCATAGAAGGAGATGCGTGAGTTGACTGAAGCAGCTGGGGGTCAATGATATGATGCCCAGGCTGTTCAGTGAGAGGATGAGCAAAGTATTTATAAGGAAAGTTCGCTGGTTGAGAAAGAAGGACGTGATGTTGGGGGAAGGTGAATATTGCAAGGCCGTTGTCCCTGTGAAGGAACAGCAGCACGGGAGCGTGGGATAGTCACAGTGTATGTATCTAGGATTGAAGGCGGGCTGCGCCAGGGCGAGGAGATTGTATTATTATAAAGGGAATCCAGGGAGGCTGCGATCTACCACCCGCCCCAGCTCCACGATCCCACCGCACATGCTAAGATGACACGACGTTGACACTAACGAAACGAGCCTAGTCCCAGAACCAAATAAAGGGCCGGGTCCATGATGAATCAAAGTTCCACCGTTTCGGGCAGGGACCCATAGGAAGGAGACAGGGAATCTTCCGGAGGTACAGGTACAAAATGCACGGTGGGGATTTCCTATACGTCGCGCGCGTCTGCGTGGGGAAAAAAAGCAGAGTCAGAATCCAGTCACATCTCCACTGGCTTCAAGGTGGACCTTCACACGGACCCAGTCTGGGGCGACACAACTCCCGTTTTCCTCTTTTTTTTTTTTTCCTTTTTTTTAATTTATCGACTTTTGGCTCAATATTTTTACTTTCCAACCCAAGAGTCAGGAACCTTGGCCCTCTTTAACCGCCCATGGAATGCTGCTTGACCCGCGATCCGTCCCGATCGACAGCCAATACTTCCCTCCTCAGTCGCTTAGGGACTGATTTTTCTTTCGTTTCACGGAGATGATCAGCCATGCAATAGGAGAATGTCAATACATACCGACGACGTGGTAGTGGTTGGTATTTCCTTTGTTCTCTTCATGGAGCATGGCGCTCCCTAGCCCAAAATCAAGAAACCATCCATCCTGTAATGGAGTACACACTAACTACTATACCACACCTCCGTACATGCACCGGACTCCGTTACGCAAGGGTTACAATGTGATGAGCTCCATTCAAGATCGCCTCGCACATCCTTCGTGTTCCTGCCGGGATATGGACAAGGGGCCAAGTGGAGTCACCCTAATGTCGACGAGAGAACATGACGGAGTCATGTCTCTACCAGATGCTTGGTTGTTCACGGAGCTTTTCCCAAGTCGTCTAGATTAGTACGCTAGAGTCAAGTCTTTCTCACTTGACGGAGGGGCAAAGCCACGTCCCAACTTTCCTGGTTGCTGGTTGCTGGCTGGCTGCTAGCTTTCTGACACCCTTGGTGTATTGGATTCTCTCCAATCACCACGGTTTCTCGCCTGCTTTGTCGCAGCCTACAGTAGGTTATCTCACTTCCAACTTGGTTTCTTTTCTCCGGCATGCGCCCTCCTCCATCCGGAGTACATGATGCAGGAGATGCATCATCGCCACCGCGATCTTCATTATCTTTTCTTCCGATCCAGCCCCTCTCGGCTCTTGATTGGGCCAATGAGACACCTGGAACTATGCTCCGTAGGCGGGCTGCATTTAGGATCACCATCGTCAAGTAATATAACATGTACGGCGCGGCGCCGTACGGCAGTCATCCTCAAGCGTCACCTGAGTTGCATGGGGCACACACAACCTGCATTACCCGAGGAGGCGTTGTACGGGCTAGTGGACCTGTTTCATTGAGGTAAAAGAGTGGAAGTCGTACCGGCATCAGCGTTCGCCCGTGTTCAACGCTGGGCGGGAAGCTCGGCAATTCCAATGAACGTGGAGTTGTTGGTCAAGGTTTTTTTAATCTATTTTTTTAAGTTATCCTATTCGAGTACACCCATCTTTCCAAGTCAGCCAGGGTCGAGTCTAGTCAAATTAGCAAATCGAGAGTTTCCGACCGTGTGGCCGGGGTCTATTCCTGGGGAGGGGATGCACATAGTGACCAGAATCTGATTTGAATGTGATCAGTCCCCTGCGGCATGATTTCTACCAAGTACGGAGTAGGAGATCATAATTCCTGATCTCCTCATTCCTGAATCCTGATTCATGGACCCAATGAATCCTAGCACTTGGGCTCCGATAGGTGCCTTGAGGGCCAATTTCCAGTTGGGATGGTCACTAACGTGGCACTAGTCAACGGGGTCAGGATCAATAGATACATACTAATGTACTCATACTAATTCTGGCCCGCGTGGTCTGTGAGCAAATTTTGGGAGAGAAACCCCCGACGAAAATTCGGTGGAAAAGCCCAAAAAGGAAATCCACTACTCTGGCGGAAGAGCCACCATTCACAACGTGGCCGGGCGGATCTCATCGTGTTTAGCGCTGAACTGCCAAACCAGCCCTGTTCGGGCCCGCCGGGAACCGGTTTGTTTCTGTTTAGGGCTCTGCTTTTATTGATTATTCTTCATTGGGGACAGGTTCGGGCTTTCAGGTTAGTGCCCCCAACTCTTTGGGACTATAATGGTACCCGTACTCCCTCTGTAGATGTTCTTCAGGTGAGACCACCCATTATTGTACACCACATACACATAGTTCACCCTAGATCTCTGTCCCCCTCTGCTTGTTTTACCCCTCTGGCCTAATTGACTCCACTTCCAACGCAAACGATGTCATGGGGACAGGGATGCCGCGCTCAGGGGACCAATGCCAAAATGCAAAACACCCACCGCAAGCGATCCAAGCCCGCCTCGGAACGCATTTGCAGGGCTCCACTTCCTGCACTGCAGGGGCCACATTTACAAAGTGAAAAATTGGAGAATGCGCCCACGGTCCATTTCCAGAAGCTCAGGGGCCAATATTCTCCCTTGAGGTGGGCCCTGACACAATCCCAGCTCGCCGATCTCTGGAGTATGCCACCTTGAGCACACCGCAGCAGGTGGCCGTCAGCTTTCGGCGGCATCCTGTTAAGTGCCGAGGTGTGTACGAAATTCGGAGAACATGGAGCTAGGTTATTGCGCCAATGTGTAAATATACTACATGCAACTAGTACATATGTATAGAGAAAAAGTGGGCGTGGGTCGGTATGTACGGAGTACACAGCATACCTTCAAGAGATATTGATAGCCTTGTCCTGTCCTGTACTTCCTACCTTTAGTCAGGTTCGGGCTTCTAGTTCTAGGCCCTGGTGACACGAACGGTACTCTGTCTTAAGTATTAGTACGAGATCAGAAGTACGTCGTCGTCAACTCCGTGTTGCGGTGATTGCCTTGCATTTCTTTGATCCAGCTGATCCAGGATCCACGGCCAAATAGTCAAAATTTCATTATCCATGACCCCAATATCCATTGAAGGCCCGAGATTGAATAGCGGTCACTCTCCGAGACCCGATGCCAGATCGGGCTTTGATCAGCTCTTTGTTGCGAGCCTCTTTTTCGCCCTTCTATCCCCACTTCCCTCTCTGACCTGTGACGCGTGCTAGTTCCTGGGCGAACTCCATTCCACTCTCACGGGCGGAGCCGATCCAGCCTTCCTTCGTCTTCCAGACGTTCTATCTGCCCCTTCTGATTGCTCCGTTTGTTAGTGGGTTTTCTATCCACTTTCCCCTCGTCTCCCCTCCCTCCCCTTTACGGCGTAGCCTCAGTCGGGAACAACTGCGGGCAAATCAATTTGGCTTGCCTTAGTGGCATGTCATCAACTTCTTACGGTGTAGCACCGCCTTCGGGGACCAAGGCTTGGAGGCCCTTGCGATGATGTGCTCCACGACGATATAAAACAAACTCCCAACGCGAGGCCTGTGAGGGGGAAAAAATGTGCTCTCTTTCTCGGCTGGATTCCTTCTAATGCTAGTATCTGATCCGGTCACTTGGTATGGCTTAGCTTGGCCCCCCTTCTTGTTGCCCAGGTGGTTGCCCTGATGACTCGGACGATCTCCTTCGGAGTAGGTAGGGGTGTTGGAATCTGTAAAAGGCGTGTGGATAGATTGGACCCATTATCCTCCGAGCGTTGTCCTCCCACCCCGCCGTCGTCTCCTAAATGGATAATGGACTCAACGGTATGCAGCTGGCCCGTTGTCTCAATGTGATTTGCACAAATTACCTGAAACCGGGCCTGCCGTTCTCCGGTAGGCTGCAACGCAGCGAGACGGCTGTGCTTCAGAATCGAACCATTGCAAGACTCTCGTCCCTGTCTGTGACAGGGCGAATCGCCCAGCTGTAGAGAGGGCTTAGATCACGCATATATGTACATCCACATCTATCTCGTATGTTTCTTTCAGATAAGGAGCTTCGACGTTTCGTCATGCATCGCAGGGCGCCTATCCGTCGGGCAGAGTCCGGCATGCAGACCAGCTTTCTCAGTCAGGAGGTCCTGACGCCTGAGGCGCGACGCCACACAAGGCCCAGGTGCGAGTGGGTCGAGGCCGATCAACATTTTTGGATCGGAGCCTGACTAGCAGAGCAGATTCGAGAGTACGAGGCAGCGGTCAAAAACTTCTGTTTGTACCGGTATATTGGTATGTATTTTGAGAAAGTACGGCGTACGGAGTATCCGTAGTCAATATTCCCGACTCACCTCTTCAAGATACACTTTGTACTCCGTACGTAGTGTACCTCTTCAAGGTGGATGTTCAAAGGATCCAACTGGACCAGGGGGTTGGGCCAATAGATGGGTCGCATTTTCACTTTCAACCTTCTTGGCCCCCAATTTACTTGCTACAAACATACTAGTCCCGCCATTCACTCTAATAAAAAGTCTGTTTCTAATATTGAATCTGTGAACCCCCGGGTTTGGGGTGTGGTCCATGCACTCTCGGATGGGACCTGGCGGTATGCTTATCCTGCTCCAATTTTCAGTTCTCCTGGCCTACGATAGGTCTAGCTGCAGGGGCCGATCCTGAACCCTCTCTGCGCCTCGTTCCTCGTTGGTAACTACTTGGTGGCACTCAGACATACCTCCTCCACTCCCAAGGGGCCGATCGGTGCAGCGGGCAAGGGTGAGTCCGCAGTGCTGCAGTGAGATGGCACACACATGCCCAGCCGCAAGGCATGGCGCCGATTATCGACCTGCGGGTGATGGGTGCTAGACAAGTGAAAGGAATTTGGGGCTTCTCATGGTCTCCATCAGCAGCCCCTAGTACTGATGGGCTAACGGAGGGGCCTATCTCTAGCGGCATTGGGTCGGTGAGTGCCTCCGTCCTGCACACGCCGTGATCCGTGATCCATGTTCATCTTCTCACTCTGCGCTGACGAGCGACGCTCGAGGCTCGAGGCTTGGGACTCGAGTCAGCTGGCGAATTCGGATGCCTGGGTATGTTTCGTCTGCTGCTTATGAGCGTTGGATATATGCTTTGCCCCCGGCCATGCGCCCGTCCCACTGGGGAACGGTGTACGTATGTCCGTGATCACTATTTTATCGAATCGACGCCCCCGGGAGCCCCCTCAGCGCCTCCTATGTAGGCTGTGTATCTCCATCCCACTTTGAGTGAGCACACCCAGGGGTGCACTCCGCAACGACTCAAAACTCCATCCTCCGTACTCGTACTCTGTGCATGCTGTGCAATGACTCCTATACTTCGTGATCGTACCCACCTGGTTAATCACTGTCAATCACGGCCGAGAGGGATCTGCACCTGCAGCAATTCAGAGTGGAAACACGCCCTCTCAAAGTCCTAGCCCTCGACTCCACCGCGCATCCCTTCCCAAACTGCTCATCACAATGGGGACTCCCGTCTCGTTCCGCCATCGTGGAGGTGAAGGGACCCTCGTGCCAGTTTCCCGCGATGTGCACAGTAACCCCAGTCGCATGGCTAGCGCAGAGGTTAGCGTGCCACAGCTGGATCGCCTTATTGACTTTGGGCCCGCGAATGGAGTCCGTCAAGCCACTCCCAGCAATTAGAAACGCTGGGCTCTCTCGTCTAAAAACTTCCAATCTCCCATTTTCTTCATTTGTGTAGATCGGGTGGAGTCCGTGGGCATATTATGGAGTCCATGCCTCAAGGCTAGAGAGACCGCTGTATCCATATCATCTCGCTCTAACTTTTCAGCCCGTCCTGCATTGTACGTTTCGGCTTTTTCGCCTATCGACGGAGTACCATCGCCTTGTATGTCCTTAGTGGCTTCCAGGTTTGTTGCCAGTGCAAGATTGGCTGCATTTGGGAAAATAGTTGATTTTCTGGTGCAGGTCTACTGGCCGATCGCTGGGTCATGTGCTCCCCACCGTTGTGCTCGTTCTTCCGACTTCTCCGTGGAGTTGATGAGCTGAAGACTTGCCGTTTCTGGGTATTCAAACGGTAAGGTTGTGAGAGAAAAGTCTACTCGTAATCTTCGAGGTGAAGAATTTTTCTGTTGGGGCTCGTATTGGGGGGAGGGGTTAATTCCAGTTTTCCACTCTACAGTTACAGACCACTGCATACTAAGTTTACAGCGTACCTAGGTAGATGATAAATTGCATATGTACGAGTACTTGAGCAAATCGCCAACCCTGACAACGATGACTGCATATCTGGACAACAAAAAATCGTTGTTATCGATCACAATTCATGTCTAGCACCCTACACCTTGATGTACATACATATGTCCAAGCCCAATAATGCAGCAAGACCAGCAAGGATGCCAAGCCAGATATGACACGTAGAAACAACAAATTATCCGCCCGCCATGAATGCGGT
Source organism: Penicillium pancosmium (assembly GCA_031761475.1). Lineage (NCBI taxonomy): Eukaryota > Fungi > Ascomycota > Eurotiomycetes > Eurotiales > Aspergillaceae > Penicillium > Penicillium pancosmium. The sequence goes on along the minus strand of JAVMSB010000125.1, from coordinate 24,837 downwards.
CAAGGATCTTATTTCAATAGACCTGTGCGTGTTTGCCTCATCTTCGGCAGATGGGAAACCGCATCATTTTTGAGTTTCTTTTAATCCTCGATTTGCAATCATCCCGGCAAATCATGTCGGGTACTGATCAAATGTAGCACAACATTCGCATTGACAACATTACATATGCGATGGATCATAGGGTATTTTTGTATACTCTCTTCAGAACTATCCTCAATGCCCCTTACGTGGTTCTGTTATGTCTGAGTGTATATACAACATAGGATGTATCGTCTCATCGGGCATCATTCATCTGTGTTGCAGATAACTTCAGCATCCCCGGCAACACAAAGACCTGCAGCGTTACATAAATAATCAGTGTCTAAGCACAAGCAATTATTGAGGTTGCAATAATGGAATCTAGAGCAATGGAGTCAGGGAAATTGATTGGAAGGGGTGAGGCCTGAATTATCAGAGGTTTCAAGCAAGACTCCTTCTAGGATCTTGAAGTTGCATGGATGGCTCGGGAAACTTGAACATCAGGTTTATTGCTGAACTCAATGGATTTATTTGGTCTGGTCAAATAGCTGGAGTTTATCTATTAATTTATGTCATGCCCGAGCAGTATAGAGCCGAGTGGTAAATCTACAGTCATTGTGACGTCAAACTAACCAAAATCCCCGAGGACACAAACCGTAGGCTAGCATTAATGTCCTGTTTCTTCCCAGTGTGATTGCCTGCAAATTCAGTTTGCTTCTCGGGGTACTTTCAAACTTACTATCCCATTCTAATTATTGACTGCGACCTTTTCTCAATCGATAACCTCGGAAGTTGGAGCTCGGTCTGAACTTGAAAGAAAATATATACTACCTAGCCTAGTAGTACTAGGTGCCCAGGTGTCAGTACACAACATGTCGGCATATGCAGGAAGCTCCGGCCCAGAGCTCAGCGGTATTCCAGGCGATCCTCGAACCGTGAAAAGCAAGATACTTGAAACAGGCGCGGCAATGGTGCAAGACTTCAAGCCGACACAGCAAATATGCGCCCATTTAAATGCATTCCACGTTTACGCCAACGACCCAACCCGCTGCGTCGAGGCGAATCACTATTGCACACACCTCACAGAAGGTAAGCCCAGCTCCGGACAAAACTGGCCGTACTACTAGTGCTAGTACAACCCGGAGCGAAGGAACTAACCCAGGATCTATATTTGCATCCAGACGTTCGTCAATGTCTAATCTACGACTCACCCAATACCAATGCCCGGCTCATTGGCGTTGAGTATATGGTCACCCCACGCATCTTTAGAACACTACCGGAAGAAGAGCGCAAGTTATGGCACACGCACGAGTTCGAGGTCAAGAGCGGGATGCTCATCATGCCCGCGCCAGTAGGCATTGCTGCCCCAGCTTGGGATGCGGCAGAGACGGCAGAGATGGAGGATATTGTTCCCATCTACGGCAAAACATATCATATGTGGCAGGTTGATCGGGGTGATGTAGTGCCAATGGGACCGCCGCAGTTGATGGGGAGTTTCACGTCCCCTGAGAGTGTGGAAAAGGCTCGAAAGGGAGGACTAGAGGCGCTGCTGAAGGAAAGAGACGAGAGATTTGGGGTAGATCATCGACAGAAGGCGAAAAAGAGGGAGAACATTGCGGCGGTTGAGAAGCATCCAGGTATGTCGCCGATTGTTGTATTGTTTCATAATTCCAACTTCGCGAGCGCTCGTTCCACTAACGATGATTTTGTTTTTGCATAGATGCCGACTCGATGTGGGCGACTGTGAAACAGAAAGATAAATAAAATATTCGGTTTGGATATGGAACCAAGGTTACAAGCTGATTGGAAACATGTATAGAGAGGGAATTCGAAAACTTGAGATTGATTTGAGTTATAGCAATTCTAAGTGTTTAGGAGATTGTCTCCCCACTGCACAAGCCTCATAGACCCAGTCCCATAGTTAAATGGGGTCGAGATGAGACAAGTTAGGGGGATGGCCTGTCATATAGACGGTCCGGTCGTGTCAATCTTGCTTCGTTTTCCACACTTGCTCGTCCTGGTGCTGTAATTCGGCGACGGCAAGCTCTAGCATTGGAGAAGCGGTGGGTCCCAACAGCGATAAGCTGAGAGACGGTGTATAGTTTAATTCCGAGAAACAGGGTGATGTGACCGAGTCCCCAATAGACAATGATCAAGGCACCCTGCTCGAGGAATCAAGGCAACCATATGGAGAGATAGACCGAGTCAACCAAGTGTTTCACACATCAATGAAACGCCGAGATGGCAAGTCATCAATCACCCAAGATGGTGACAGCAATTAAGACAACCCTCTGCCATTGCTATGCTCATTATGAAGAGCGCGCAGTGACCGGGAGGAAGAGGGGCCGCGGGAAAAATCGAAATTTAAAGAGAGTCGTTACCACGTGATATGGTCTCCGCAATGTCCGATAATCAATTCGGAATCGATTAGCAACACGTCCAGAGCTCTGCGAAAAATCGAGGCATGTGCTTGCCGCCCACTCAATGGAGAAGCTACTTCGATACGCATTGACAGTCAAACCGGGCAGGTTTGCTCGCCTTGCGCTCAATGGCGCCGGCACATTCTGCGCCTGCACCCTGGTCTGGGAGCACCTAGTGACCGTACAATCCAGCGAGGGACCATCGATGTACCCGACATTCAACCCACGCGGCGATTGGCTCCTTGTTTCACGACTGCATAGCAATGGAAAGGGGATCCAGGTCGGCGATGTTGTGCGATTCAACCACCCATCGTTCTTGGGTGTACATGCGGCAAAAAGAGTTATTGGTATGCCGGGGGATTTTGTTTGTCGTGATCAGCCACTCAGTACAGATGCTGGGAAGCAACCGGATATGATTCAGGTATTTTGCTCTTCATGACTACCGCAATATGCTTATTGGGTCAGGACTAACTGAGTTTGTGTCGATTTAGGTCCCCGAAGGACATGTATTCCTCGTTGGCGATAACCTACCCTGGTCAAGAGATTCGAGAAACTACGGCCCCGTCCCGTTGGGCCTGATCAATGGAAAAATCGTGGCTCGTGTCTGGCCACCGTCGAAGATGGAATGGGTCAAGAACACTATGCAGCCAGCCGAACTGGACGGCTAGGCCTTACGCGATGAGTTGAGCATTTACATGGAGTTTGGTGTTTTGTTTTCAGAGAAAATTGGTCTGCTGTGCATATTCATACATATTCACTTGTACAATACAAATCTATACTCAAATGGCGCCTTGAAAGGAGATATAGTGAACAAGAATCAAAAATTACCTGAACGAGGAAGGGTTTCTGCGCTTGTAGGGAAGAGGCTCGACCTTCTTCCGGCGAAGCTCCAGGTCCACTCCCTTGAAACCGATTTGGCTCATCACCTCTAGAGTGGTCTCGTCAAATTGGCTGCGGAACAGGTGTGCGCCGATAGCCTTGAGATGGTAGCGGGCCTGGATAGTGCGGAGGAGGGTGTTGTCCCGGTCAGCCTCCTTGGCCTTGACAGCCGCAAAGTCGAGGGGCTGCGCGTCCTTTTGCTCCATAATGAGGACGGAAAGGCGGTGATAAGGGCTACCCTTCTGAGCAACAGGAGGCAGCCAGGGGAGAACGACTTGGGAGTCTTCAGAAAGCTGGGCGAGATCGACCTTGGTGTTGACCGCCGAGATGGGCACGTTTACGGCAAGATAGTGCGTCTTATAGTCGAAGCTATCGGCCTCCACATTAGGGACATCGGAGTCGACAACGGCGATGGTAACAAGTTTCTCGCCACGCTCGAACATCTGCACGTCTAGCTTGGGGGCGCTCGTGCTCACGTTCGCGAGGACGAAGTCACCAGCCTGGACCTGCCGCTTACCGAAGTACAGCTTCGTGTCGACAACGGGGTCGCAGTGAGGAAGGACGTCGGGGATGACCTTCATTTGTGTGATACGCTGAACGAGGATCTTGCGGCGGTACTCCCGCCATTTCCGGTCGGCCAGAAAACGGTAGATGGGCTTGCTCATATCGCCTATGAGGACGCAAATTAGCACAAATTCACTGGAATGCTCTAAATCTGGAGCCTTATCGGACGTACCTTGACCATCCTCGAATTTTCGCTTGACCAGAGGGTCATTAATATCGGCATGGATCTTAAGTTGCTCCAAATGCAATTGCATCGCGCCCAAGCGAGACTTTCGTGATTGCTCTCCTCCAGCCTCTTCGGTCGAAAGAGCCTCAACTCTCGCGATTCTTTGTCTCATCTTCTCAATCTCCTCCAGTTTCTCTGCACGATCGGCAAGGAGAACATTTCGCGCTTCTTGGAAGCATTGGTAGGGGAGCTGCTCGAAGGGAATGTTGGGGGAGCCCTGCAGCGCGGCACGTCGACGACGGGAACCAATTGGAGTGGTACCCTGTCGCATAAGACGTCTCTCTAGGCGAGGGCTTGAGACGAGCTCAGGATCGGGGTTCTTGTAGAAAGGTTGAGTCTCTTCGGATTGAGCCTCTGCAACACCGGCTGTTGACTGGAAGCCACGTGCCTGGACCTGGAGGCCGGTCAGGCTTCTAGCGTAAGAGCTGCGAAGACATTGAAGCAGCGGCCTAGATGCCCGCTCGCAATGGGCCATGGTGTGAGAGTCCCGTGGTTGGATTGTTTGGGGGTGGAGGTCGAGGGTTGGCAAGTTGTTTGACCCGGGGGAACATTTTCTCGTCGCCGCCAAGACTTCTGCTAGTCGTCACCGCCTAGTCAACTTTTGCTCCTAAACTCATCCAAAGGCTCGAGGCAGCACATCAATCAGACCACACAACTCAATCACTGTCGTGGTTCTTCATAATGCCTGGCAGCGAGGCTTTCCGGGCGCTTAGGCTGCTCTCACGCACATCAGGTGGACTTTTGTCGGGGTCAGAGGCCATCACGGTATGATCATTGAACCTTCATTTTTGTCCGCGCGATGCGTATCGCTTGAATGAGTTGAATAAGTGGCAGGGATACAGCTTGCTAACCCCATACTCATAACAGCGGCGATGCCTCACTCGTTCAATGGCCACCGAGGCCCAAGCCAACGCTTCATCCACACCTGATCTCTCGAAAACTTCGCCGTTCGCTCCGTGGGACGCCCCAGTCCAAGTCATGACTTACAACTTTCCTTCTATGGAGCCCACTCGTCTTGTGGAATACTCCCAGAAACAATTACAGATGCCCATTCGGAAAGATATTCTTCACCGCGCGGTTATCTACGAGGGTGACATGACCCGGCAAGGAACGGCCAGCACGAAGTGGAGGGGAGACGTTCATGGTAGCCACCGCAAGCTCATGGCACAGAAGGGCTCTGGCCGTGCTCGTGTTGGTCACAAGCAGTCGCCAATTCGAGTGGGTGGTGGTGTTGCCCATGGTCCTCATCCTCGCGATTTTTCGACCGGGCTACCTGCTAAGCTCTACGACCAAGCTTGGCGCATTGCCCTCAGTTATCGATTTGCGCGCGGCGAATTGATCGTTATCGACAACAACATTGCCATCCCTTCTAAGTCTACACCTTTCCTGATGGAGCGTATTCTGAAGGAACATGGATGGAACACCAAAAAGGGCCGTTCAACTCTGATCACCGCGGACTTTGACGAGGAATTGTTTGATACGATGGACAAGCTGAAGAGATTCGCGACACTGAGGGATAGCAGTGAGGTGGACGTGAAGAACCTTTTGGAGACTGAGCGATTGATCATCGAGAAAAGGGCGCTGGACCGGTTCTTCCAGTGGCACTCGCGGGATTTGAAGAGTAAGCCCTCCAAGGCACGTTACCTTGACCTGTGAAGGGCTTGAGCTAGGAGCGGACATGTGCGTTTATATCTCTTTCTTTCGTTTCTGTATTCTGGCCAATATGTACAAATAGAATATGATCTACTACAATTACCACAACTACTATTAGTAACAAGACTCCTGCTAATCCTTTACCGAGGAGCAATGACTGTAGCTAGATGAAGATCCATTGAATTACTGAAGTGTAATATTATTGGGCCCATCTATCTCTAATGATAATACTAAATATCACCTACTAGTACTATACTATGCAGATACCAGTGGCTACGTTGCGGCTATCTGCGGACGCGGTCAACTTGCGCGCAGGCGGAGAAGTGGCCCTCGGACCGGAGAAAATCCAGTCCAAAAAACTCCCGAGGTCGACGGTAAAGCGGAGAAACATCTGATCGTCCATTATAATCCTACCCCCTTCCGTCGTTTCTTCGGCACCAGTCTTCTTCATGCTGCTGCGACACTCATTCTCACGATTGCCCTCGCCGCCGAGCTGGATCTCGCGGGTCTCATCGCCAGCAATGCCTCTACGCGCCAAGGTGACCAACCCTGCCTTCAAGGCAACAGCTTCGGTGAGTCGACGAGAAGTACCTGTAGCGATACTGCGAGAGATGCTAATTGCGGCAAGTTGTCAACCTCCCCCGAAATTCCCAAGGAACTCCCCGGCGACGAGCCTGACGATGTCCTGTTCAACTCTATCTACGGCCTCCGGAGCATCGAGCTCAACCGCCCCAAGAAGCTCAACTCCCTTAATGGCTCCATGGCCCGAAAAATCTTCCCCCGTTTGAAGGTGAGTCGACCTTTGATACACAGGTTAGCGGGTATGCTAATGGTTGGGGATACAGGAATGGGAAAAGTCTCAAATCGCAAACATCATCCTCATCTCGGGAGCAGGATCGAAGGCGCTTTGTGCTGGCGGCGATGTCGCTGCTCTGGCACTTCAAAATGAGCAGGGACCGGAGGGACAACAGGCTTCGACAGACTTCTTCGGACTTGAATTTCGCCTCGACCACACCATTGCCACGTACTCCAAGCCGGTTATCTCGTTCATGGATGGTATCACCATGGGCGGCGGTGTTGGCCTCAGCATGCACGCCCCCTTCAGAATTGCTACCGAGCGCACAGTTTTCGCCATGCCCGAGACAACTATCGGTTACTTCCCCGACGTCGGTGGTTCTTTCTTCCTTCCGCGCCTGGATGGCGAGACTGGTACCTACCTGGCTCTGACTTCTGAGCGCCTGAACGGTGTCCAGGCCCTGTACTCTGGCATTGCGACCCACTATTTGCACTCCAGTGTTCTCAGCAACGTCACTCAGCGTCTGTCCGAGCTGGTTTTTCCCGATCATGTTGGTCTGCCCGAGCGACTGCAAACTGTGAACAAGACCATGGCCGAGTACTCGCTTGGTCTCCCGTCCCTGCAGGAGGAGCCAATGCTTTTGGCTGGCGAGCTGCGCAAGGCAATTGACCGTTGCTTCAGCTTCAACACCGTTGAGGAGATATTCGCGGCCCTGGAGAACGAGACTGAGCAGAAGGACTGGGCTGAGAAGACCCTCAAGACTCTTTCAAGCCGTTCCCCCACCTCCTTGAAGGTTACTCTCCGCCAAATGCGCCTCGGAAAGAAGTGGAGTATCTCAGAGACCTTCCAGCGAGAACACCAGGTTGCCGCCAACTTCATGCGTCACCCCGATTTCGTTGAGGGAGTCAAGGCTCGTCTTATGTCGAAGCCCCCCCGTCAAGCAGAGTGGCAACCAGCCACCCTGGCTGAAGTCTCAAATGAGACTGTTGAGTCTTTCTTCGCCATCTCCGAAGGCGAAAGCCGCCTGCAGCTGTTGAGCGAGGTTGACTACACAAGTTACCCTCACGAACAGCTCGCCCTGCCCTCCGAGAGCGAGATTGAGAAATTTGTCCGTACTCACGGTACATCAGTTTCTCAGGTCACCAGCGAGTTCGCTCAACGGTGGAACCAGAAGGAGGGTGTCCGCGAGAAGGTCTCCGAGGTCCTGGCTCGCCGGACGAAGCGAACTGAGAAGGGCATTGAGTGGGTTTGAAGAGCGAGAGTTTCATATTGCAGCATGTAATTTTTATTTCGATGGCGAGAGCTTTTCCACCGCCCGTATGTATTAGAATTTATCCAATTTTCTGTTAAACCATCATATTGCATTCAATCAATGGTATTTGTGCACCACATCCGATTCCAATTCATGGCCATATATATGGTCTATAAAGACCCGATCGCTGAGAAGACCTAAAGTTAGCTACTACTAATTAGTAGCACGTATGAATGAATCTAGACAAATAGAAGCTTCAAAAGTGCGAGGCTAGCCTAATTGGGCTTGATCCAATGGCGTTATCAGCCCACCCGGCATCCGCACTGCCAAGGTTCCCGTCCCTCCCAACACGTTCGTCTTGATCTTGACGTCCACTTTCACAATCTTCAAGGAGTACACAGTCCACAATGTTAAATAATATCTAGGGCTCCAATGAGCGATCAGATATAATCATGAGGGACGAAGAAAGCTCCCTAGCGACCAGTTACTCGCCAATGAGCGAAGGCGACTTCGATATTCCCCCTCCCCATACTGGCGGGAATGCGTATGCGTCTCAAATAGAACTTTATGGCCATGCACTGGAGGCTCGCTCGGTTCTGAGGCGACTCTATGTGTCCCACAGTCTTTCGGCTTGGAATTCGCGAATGTTTGAGTTCGGCGCAGTCCTCTTTCTGGCTTCTATCTTTCCTGGAACTTTGCTTTATGCCTCGATCTACGCCCTCGTTAGATCGCTAGCTGCCGTTGCGCTTTCATCGTGGCTAGGTTCGAAAGTGGACAATTCGGACCGGCTGGTTGCTTTGAGACATTCGATTGGTAGGTAATGTATTCGTGTGGGTGAGGCTTAGGTTGGTCTCGCTAATTGATCTCCTCAATCTAGTCTGGCAACGGATCCCTGTTGCAGTGTCTTGTTTGTGCTTCATAGCACTGTTTACAATTGCTGAATCTTGGGATTTATCCTCGATTTTATTTGTCTTTGTTTGCCTCTTGGCCTGCGTAGAGAAGTTGGCGGCCGCCGCCAATACAGTGGCTGTCGAACGAGATTGGGTACGTTCAAAGGCTTATCGACCATTGCTTCATCAAGTCGTTACTGATTATTCAACCTTTAATAGATTATTGTCATATCAGAAAGCATTGATGTTCCCCGACAGGGTAAGTTTTCACCAGACTTATCTTCGCTATTAGGCCTTTCTAACAATACTATAAATATTGCAGACTTGAATGCTTCAATGAGACGAATTGATCTTTTCTGCAAGTTGGTCGCTCCTGTTTTCATTTCCCTCGTCGACAGCGTTTCGACCCGAGTGGCTATCTGGACAGTCCTTGGGTTGAACACAGCTTCCGTATTGGTCGAATATGTGGCCATCGCTCAGGTATACCGAGCAGTTCCCAACTTGAAAAGGCCCTCCGCAGCTATTATGCAAACCGAGACTTTAGATGAAATCGCAACACAAGCCCAACATCACTCGCCACAGAATCTCATGAGCCGACTGCGGGACACCTTAGCACCATGGCAAGAATTCGCGACAAGCCGGGTATTCATGGCCTCGTTTGCGTTGAGCCTGCTGTATTTGACAGTTTTATCATTCGGCGCTACCATGGTCACCTATTTGCTCCATAGTGGATTTAGCCCGCTGGAGGTCAGCTACATGCGCATTGGTTCAGTCGCAGCGGAGCTATCTGGAACATGGATCGCGCCAATTGTTATGAATCGCATTGGCCCAATCCGATCCGGACTTTGGTTCATAAACTGGCAGTTTTGTTGTGTGGCTGGTGCTGCCGTAGCATATGTGCCCTGGGATTCGAATTCCCGATTAGTTGCCGGATGTCTCGTTATTGGGGTCGCTTTGAGTCGGATAGGGCTCTGGGGCTTCGACCTGTCTGTGCAGTTCCTTGTGCAAGAGGTGAGTAGTAAATGGTGTTTATATTCCAGCTTCCTGTTGCTTATGCTGACTTGAAACTATAGAATGTCAAAGAGCATGCCCGAGCGCGGTTCTCGGCCACTGAGATGGCACTGCAGAACATTTTTGAGATGCTGTCTTTCGTGTCTACTATTGTGTTTTCTCGCCCGGGGCAGTTTGAATACCCGGTGATCATCAGTTCGGGAGCAGTGGCAGTGGCAGCGATCTGCTTTGCAGCCTATGTGCGCAAGGAGCGGGGACATCTGCTGCATCGATCCAAGTGTATTGGGGGAGACAAAGTGCATTACCGAGCTGTAGAATTGGCGGCATAGATATAGAGATACTATTTGTAAATATCAACTTGAAGTGCCTACACCTCCTTTTGCCATGACGCCCGCTCGACCACGTGGAGTCTAAGCGCCGTGCATATCATTGCTGCGATCGCTGTCGGATCATTCCTGATTTTAGTAGTATGAAGTGAACCCCGTGAATCCCATGATACCTAGCTCTGGTAACCTTGGATATCACGAATGACCATCAAATCTCACCCGTGGCGCCATCGAGCTCGTCATCCTCTCGCACCATCGCCAACCGTGGGACCGAAATTGCGGGGAAACCGGCCACCGCCGTTCCTGACACAACAACAATGCCTCTGGCCTCAAACCTGGGACTGTTCGTTCCATCATGGAGGTACCGTTCTTCGATACTCGTACACATTCCGATCGCCTTTCTCCACTAACGCCAGCCTTCGTCGCTTCACATTCACAGGTACCGAAAGCCCGGGGAGCTGGTAGATCAGGCCCGCGCCGCCGCACCGGCTGCTTGACATGTAGAGCTCGCAAAGTGCGCTGCGACGAGGCCAAGCCGAGTTGTGCAAACTGCGACCGCTTGCGTCTTCGGTGTGTCTTTAAGCCCCCGATCGCATACAGCAACTCGCTGAGTTCCTCGCCCCATCGGTCTCGCAACTCGATCGTCGGCCTGCAGGGCGTTTCCTCTCAAGGCGCTCCCACCCCGGCCCTGGGACCTGCGTCTGCAGCGGCAGCAATCGCGGCAGCATCAAATGTCTCACAGAGATCACCAGACCTGAATTTCTTCAACACCGTGTTGCGCTCGGATGATCACCATCGAACAATCCCCGCGATGGCAGCCCCCACCGATACGGAACCATACCCTGCTGCACAGCTGGGAGGACCTTTCGACATGCTTGGATTTATGGGAGGAATCACATCGGAGCTGGAGCAGAAACACCTCGATTTGACGAGTGGCCTGGAGGCATTCACTGGGAGCCCCTCGCAGGCAATGACCGCTGAGTTCGCGATGAACGGGGCAGAAGAAGGTCAGTTTGAAACCGAACAACGATCGTCGTTCAGCCCCGACGGCTCCTCCCCCTTGACGGACGGAGCTTCGATTGGAGATGTATCCGACGCCGCGACGACACGGCGTAGCTGGTCCGATCCGGGCACCACTTCGTATGAAGACCAGCTACTTCAACACTTCTTGTCTATTGACCCACCAGCCGTCATCTTCGGTCCGATCAATATGGAGTGGAAGTATGTACGCCCGTCTGTGCTAGATCATGCCCGGGACTTTAGCCCTCTTCTGAATGCGATATACTGCTATTCAGATGTCCATAAAGCTGTAACAGAAGGCAAACAATGGCGGTGGGCGCCGACGTATTTCCGAGTAGCCAGCTCGGAGATCCATGCATCTTTATTGGGAGATGTGTCCGAAGCAACCTTGCTCAAGGTGTTCGCGGCAGTGTTTTTCTTAATGCTATCTGAGGTTTGTGTTCTCGGTGATGGGGGGTGTTCAATCCTTGAAGAGCATACTAACATCCGACCAGTTGTTCTCATCTCCCGACATTTGTGCAGCGGGTACTTCTTATCTTCATTCTTCATATCTTATTTTGCAACGATTTAGTGATCGTACCCGAGAATGGACTGGACTCGGACGCCTCCTGGTCTCGTGGGTTTCACTTCTCGATGTCAAATCCCTCATTGCTGGTCGTGACGGTGACTTATTGACCGAGATGGGAAATCTTCCAGAGGATAGACCGAAAAGCAAGCCACTGGAAGTACAGAGCACGTCAGAGCCCCGCATCGTCGAGTCGCCTGAAGAGCACAAAGAAGAAGAAATGAAAGATGACCTCTTCCACAGCCCTAGCTACCTAGTCTATCAGGCGATTGTGGGTCCGGCATTTGAGTTCTTCGTACAGGCACAGCAAGTTGTTCGACGTATCATCTGCATTGATCTACATCACCGCAGTCGTGGAACACTGAGCGACGAATTCGAGGTGTTACAGATCGCCCACAAAGTTGGCGCCGACCTCGAGACCCTTTGGCACCGCAGACCCTCCGTGATCGACGTGTATGGGCAACCGGAAGCCTTGCATGATACACTCTGTGCCCCAGTTGCTCTTGAAGTCTGCCGTACTTTCAGACAATATGTTGCAAACTTTTTAGCAAACTTCATCTACCTCCACCGTGTCGCCTTTGCAATCTATCCTCGGACAGACCGTGTCAACGGTGCCGTCGACAAGATTATCCAGCTAGCTACGATCGAGTCTGCAGGATCTTTACCTGGTCATTTACCAGTCAGCTTCATGTGGCCAATCTTCATCGCAGGTCTGGAAGGCTCGCAGGACCAACGTCAGTGGATTGTCCAAGAGATGCAACGAATGGCAGCTGCACGCGAAAATGAACCAGCTACTTCGATTTCACGACATCCATCGGCCGATAAAATTCTCTTGTTACTGGAAGAGATGACCCGTAGGCAAGATGTCTCACGATCCTGGGCGGATTCGCGGTGCGTGCGACGAGAACTATTCTCGAATCCGTTCGTCATCATTTGAATTCTGCTCTGCTCAACTTAATGTCCATATTATACCCTCTAGAACTTGAAGAAAGCATATACCATGCTATGACCAGTATATTAGAACCGTTTCAATGTGAAAGTGTTGAAGTTACTAGCATTTGGTCCTCGGACTTGTCGATCATGCAGCGTTGATAAGAACCGACGAGAATCTTTGGCAGGTATTTTATGAACTATTTGTGTACTATCTGGCTCAATTTGCCATGGTACTAGCAGCTTCACTGACGCCGAGTAGTATGCATTTCCGCTTAAATGCCCAGGTAGATCATCCTTCAGGGGATAATCACATCGTCTGTAGAATTGCGTTTGACTCAATACAACCTCGGTACTGTTCAAATTGAGATTATTGAAACTACAATAGATAATTGCAAATAGCTTTAACGAAAGTATTCATTTGAATGCTAAAACAAGCATCTTGATAACGAAAAGACCAATATAATACCATATTGAGACAAATTTGGTTGAAGGAGCAAAACAACTTGTACCAACCCGGGCACTTTCGTTCATCCCACAGTTTACAAAGGAGAGCCAGAAGATGCTGGAAACACAGTCTTTGGCAACTTAGTGGTGGAAAAGGGATGCCATCGAAGAATAAACCTTGACATTCAGACCAGCAGACAAAACAGACTTCTGGCCATCGTTGACAGTGTACGAAATGGTTTTGGCAATCTTGTCCTTGGCCCGTTTCTCGAACCACAGGACGTGCTTCCAATCGATGAACACTTCGTAACCATCGCCTTGATCGTGGACAAGGATCGATGGCTTATCAGTCCGGAATCGTCCTTCAAGACTAACACGGACTTCCTTGCCCCAGTTATTGTCGATCCTGGAGTTGAAAACGATGGCATTCTCAGCACGACGGATAGAAAGCAGGAACAGAATATTGCCGTCGTCGTTATTACCATCAGTGAAGTAGAACTGGGTATTATCAATACCCTTGGTCTTAGCTGGAGTCAAATTCAAGCTGCTCGAGTCAATCAGGACGACAGCATCGGCCTGGAGAGACTCCTTGAATTTCCTGTTGGTGTTGATCTTGAGAGCCGCCTTGGGGATCTTAGGCACGGCGGGAGGCGGGATAGTGACTGGCTGCTTCAGGTGTGGGCTAAGCGCACCGTCCTTTCCTCCAGAGATCGTGGGCTCCTTCACGAAGTTTGACAAGACAGGAGGCTTGCTCGCATCTTGGAAAACAGTCGTGTCATTGGTGGCTCCGATGATCTCAAGGTCAAGGGGATCAAGTTCATACAGAGGTACTTCCTTGCCTCCCCTGGTTACTCTCCAGTAAACTCTGTCCTGGAGGAACTTGAGAACCTCGTCTTTGTTAAGGCTGGTCAGGTCCTTTCCGAGCTTGAGAAGGTTCAGAAGTACCGGCGTAATGGAGATATTGGCGTTCACCTTAAGGCCATTCTTCTCATTACCCTTGCAGTTGGCACATGCAAGCTTTCCTGCCGCGTCTTGCGGCTTCTGGCTGAAGTTGTAAACTTCAGTTAGTTTGTCCGAAGAAGGATTCTGTTTAACTCCATCCTGGGACAGGTAAATCCGAACCCAGAAAGGATCACCACCAAAGGCGTACTTGCGGAAGCGGACACTGAAAGAGAAGTCAAGAGCTTTGAAGCTGTCCTCGGAGACCTCGACACCCTTCAACTTAGAGCCGGCATCGAGCAAGGTCTTTCTTGAAGTTCCATATAGATCATTGATGGCAGTCTGGAGATCTGCTTGGAAATCCTTGTTTTGGTAGCCCGGCTGCTTGTACTTCCACGTCTGCAGCTCCGGATATGTGTGACCAATCTTATGAGGATAACGAACGTCGGCAGAAACCATAAGAGTTCCCCCGACATCTTTGTGGAACGGTCGCAGACCAGTCTCGGGGGTAATTACAGAGCCTGGGGGTAGACCGATAGCATCTTGTAGGAATGCATTGACCTTGGACTCGGTGAACCACTTGTCCGGATTTTTGGCTTGCCACAAGGCAAAGAGGCGATCAGCGTTACTATGCATTTGGTTAGCTAGAAACTAAAAACATTCCTCTGGCTAGATCCATGTTTGTCAACTAACCAATGGAGGAGCCAGAACGAGGGATCAAAAGCCGCCATGGGGATCTGAGACATATGACCCATATGATCACCTCCAACCCAACCGTGAATGTTGTTGTGAACTATTAAGATTTGTCAGTTCTGTAACCTATATGTCAAAAAAAAAAAAAACACATACTGTACTCCAGATTCAGATCCTTTTCGACGGGTTGGTCGTCACCCTGCAGACCAGTTGTGGCAAAGGTGAGATAGTCCATGTCAACATTGAGCAGACGATGCACCATCTCCGAGGCCTGGCCGTATTCGCCTCCTTCATCCCACTTGGGGGCCGTCAAAGCGTCCCGGACCTTGGAGTTGTTGACCACACCATACTTCCATGTCGATGTACCTGAGGCATTATCGCCCTCCTCAGGCCAGCGACTGGTTGCAATACATTCGCTAAACTATTTTTAGTTAGCTAGGTTTGGGGAAATCCAATGTCGGAAACATACAAAGAGCTCCTGCTTGGCATCCCCGTCCCACTCAGTCACAAAGTCCTTTATACCAGCGGTACCCATAGGCTTGTGGGTTGGCATGCGGAACTGGTAGAGCGGGTTGGGGATATTGTACAAATCCTTTCCATCGAAGGTTGGAACAGCAATTGTGGGATACTTGCAAAGTTCAGGAACTGAGACCTGAGCACCGAAGTCCCAGAAAGGGAGACGCCATGAGTGGGCAAGTTCGGTCCACTCTTCGCGATCCTCCTCGGGGAAATTGGGGATAATTTCAAGCATGCACTCGTAAATACGTTGCTGAATAAAAGTCAGTCAAGATCAGTTTGGCTACAGATGGGCAGTATCACCTCATAGAGAGCCAAGTAGGCACGATGCCAGATTGGAAACAGAATATTGTTGTGAGTACAATATCCCTTACCCGCCGCCTCCTCCGCGTCAATGGGCTCATCCCACGGTACATTAGGCTGTCCATGAATTCCTGCGGCCTGAAAGTATGAGTCCCGATCCAAGGGGTCGATCTTCTGGTAGCGATCTAAGCCCAACACGAACAATTGGACTTGCTTCTCATTTTCGGGGTCTTTGCTCCATGTGTCGATGTTCTGACGGATGGGAACCGGGGTATCGAAGCCGATGTTTGGAAGGTCGAGATCTCCGACCGGGACACCGGTGATGGGATAGTACTTGTGGTCGGACTTAGACATCTTACTGAGTCGTGACGATGAAGCAGAATTCCTCAACGACCTTCGTGATCTTCTCGGGTCTTGATTGGGATGAATGAAGGGTTTGAGAAGAAACATCTGGGAATTAACGTGTCCAGGTGGCGTATTATTTATATTCAAAATTCCAAGACCGAGCAAGAATTAAGTATCATATTCCACCTCGATTGACATCAGCTAGGTCAGAGCTGCAGCTGTGGGGATGCAGGGGCTAGCTGGGAAAAGGCATACCCCCCTCCGCTGTATAGTATACACCCACAGCCTGCAGAAAAAACAAAACAATATATGCAGGAGCACTTGTATCACAGCATATCCCAGCTATGTACCTATAGCGGGGGAAGAAAAGAGAAATAGATATAAATTTAAGCCACAAATATATTGAGAAACAAATAGCCGAAGGTCTGTAGCGGAATAATTCGAGCACACGTGTCTGTCAGCTTTTAGTGAAGATATTTACCAACTTGAACGGGAATAGAGCAATAAAAATGGGATTATCTGCATGGATTTGATGGTGTCAACAGTTTGCCTTCCGTGCCAGCTGCCGATCAATGTCTGGGAGCTCAGCTCGCCACTATTATTATGGCTGAGAGGCGTGTTACACGAGGAGCTGTGAATAGCAAGTAGGGTGCGTTCATCCTGCATGCTGCATGATTCGCAATGCATGAACCCGCATACGTACACCCAATCAACAATGGGGTAACTGTGTTACCATGGTTAATTAGCGTGTTTGTTTCACCATTGTAAAAAAAGCAAAAAAAAGTTTCGGCGGGATACTCCGTGAACCTCGATAGTCCAGCTTCTGTTCGAACACCTCAGCCAATGTGAGCCTTTGCACTCATGCACAGAGCTGCACCATACAGTATTTTGTGAAAAACTTACCGCGCAAGACTCGAAATGTAGCTAGGCTGGCGCAGCTGATGCCGGTAGCTCAAGTAGCTCAGGTAGCTCAGGTATCCCTTGCCTGTTAAGTTGGCCTTTTACTCACCACTGCGCAACCCCAGCTCTACTCCTAAAATCCGTACTTGGATTTAAATTATGCATAGCACCATATGCTTCCTTTTTATTACGTATCGTAGCCTAGTAATTCAACCTTCCAACGTCATCTGGTGGTTAGCAGTCAAGGGGGCCTTCACAAGGACGCATGATCGTGTTTTAAAGTGGCCATGTCTTGCATTCGCATCATACTACGTAATCAACCCAAGTGAACGGCGGATAATACTATGTTGTCATGGGCGATTACAAAGAAATGTATTAGAGAGGGCTTGAAATTTACGACCAGTAGTATCAGCTCAGTTCCATCAAAGGCCAGAAATCGTGTTCTCTTTCACAATACGAGGAAGCGGCCAATAGTATACATACAATACCTTTTTGAATGGGCCGCGAGGGGTTCGCCATTTCTCCGAGTTTCTACGCTGATCAAAAGCTGAAGAAACATAATTATCAGCTTGAAGGCTAGACGCCCCATGATATCGCATTACATTATAATCCAATGATAATAGCATAGAATACGGAAACAAGCCAATGTGTTGTTGTGACTAGAGCTAGTGAATTTCAATTTCCAAGAAGCTCTAGGAATTTGTTTGAATGGATAAGGACATGTAAATAGGACATGCCAAGTAAGAGGCCGAAAGACTTTCTCAGCGAAAAAGGCGTGTAGTTGAAAATGAAATATATGCAAATACTATAGAAAGTGGGCCACGGTGCGCAGTTCATAAAATACTGTGCAGAGAGCGCCATAGTATTGGTAGATGTACCACATCCCATAACGAATGCCCAGAAGCTCACTTCAGCTCACTTCAAGTTCACCGCTTGAGCACTTAATGCTCTCGTCTCACCCCGGGCTTTTCTTAATCGTTCGGTTTTACCGCCACCAGCATGGCCGATTTTCATGCTCAGTAGTGCCGATCCCGGGGCCGGGATGGTTATTTTAAGGCGAGGCTGAACGGATAGATTGAGAACAAATCTACTTCTTCTCTAGAAACCTTGATTGTCCATTTCCCCGAGGCTTCACAGCATGATTACAAAATCAATTCTATTTTCATATATTCATCAAGCGAGGTATCATTACAATCAAATCGCCAATGCAGTCCCTAGAACGGCTTCACCGTTCGCTGGAATCGGGGAGGCTCACGAGTGAACTTCTCAGGTGTGTCGCGTGCACCTTCTTTCCAATAGTCGAACTCCATCCATGCATTCTCAGGCATTTGTGCCTCAGTCGCTTCCAAGAAGTCTCCTAGATCGGGACAGAGAGGAATGATACCGGTCTCCAGAACATACTGATCCCACATTTTGAGGAGTGTCTTCAGCTTCTCAGGTTCTTGATCTGCTAGATCATGTATCTCGCCGGGGTCCTTGGCGAGGTTGTATAGTTGCCATTTTTCGGGACCCTTTGGCTTGGGGATGAAGACGATCTTCCAGTCAGCACAACGCAGTGCGGCCCGACCGCAGGTCTCCCAGCCTTGGATGAAGTCCTTCGGATGAATACGCTCGGACTCGCCGATGGCCCAGGGGTGGAAGCTACGGCCACGCATGGAGACGACTTCACGGCCCTGGTAGCTCGGAGCCGGGTGTTTGAGACCGGCCATGTCCAGAATGGAGGGTGCAAGATCCATAACGGTAGAGAACTGGTCGGTGATACCACCAGCCGTTACACCTTGCGGGTTGAGATTGATATTCTTGGGGAAGCGGCATGTAAAAGGGACGCGAACGCCACCTTCGGTTGTGTAGGCTTTGTAGAGGCGGGATGGGGCCGTAGCAGCCTGGGCCCAACGCGGACCATACCAGATGAAAGAGTTGCCGTTGCCCAAGTTCTCGAGGCTGTTATCGTAGTATTTTTGTAGGTGAGGCATCACACCGTTCTGCACCATCGGATAAGCTTCGTACGCGGCTCCCTCGGCACCATTGTCGGACATAAAGCAGACAAAGGTATTGTCTAACTCGTCGATCGAGCGCAGATACTCGACTACCTTGCCCACGTTACTATCAATGCACTCTACCATTCCAGCAAAAACTTCCATAGCAGTCGCGGACTTCTTCTTCTCATCAGGTGTGAAGTCATCCCAAGGCTTAACTTCCTCGGCGTTGACAGGGTGTGCTTCAACATCGTCCCGGATCATACCCAGTTCCTTCAGGCGCTGTAGACGCTTCTGGCGCAGCACATCAGGACCTTCGTCATACACACCACGGTAGTGGTCAATGTACTCCCGGGGAGCCTGCAGAGGCCAATGAGGGGCTGTGAAAGGCAGATATCCAAAGAAAGGACGATCACCATTGCCATCTGGACCTGCGCTGCCACCACTTTCCTTCCACTCGCGTATGTAGTCGACCATCTTGTCACCGTAACCATCGGACGAGTACCAGTTCTCTGGCAACTTGCGCACGTATTCGCCATCTTCCATATGCAGAGCAATATACGAGGCTTCGATGAAAGTCGGGATCTGGTCCTTGTCTCGTAACTCGGGTTCGTAGGCATAGTGGTTGGAGCAGGCGGGCAGATGGGCGAATGATCGAACGAAACCACGCTTGTGAGGGGATCGCTCCGGGGTGAGACCTAGATGCCATTTTCCAGACATAATTGTATGATATCCGCCATCACGGAGCAACTCCGGCAGTGCAACAACCCGCTCGTTTAGATACCCCTCGTATCCGGGCATGCCACGCTGAGGGGCTGTACTCATAGCAGACCCCTTGGGACCATTTTGACCAGAGATGTTGGTCCATTCAATAAGATTACCGAGGCCGGCGATGTGATGGTCCGTACCAGTCATGATCATTGCTCGCGTGGGACTAGAAAGTTGGCCATGGTAAGCTTCGGAGGGTAGTTTTAGAACAGGCTTGAGCTGCTGTGTATACTTACGAGCATGCTGCAGCGGCGTGGAAATCGGTGAATCGCAGACCTTCCTTTGCGATCTGATCGATATTTGGGGTGCGAATCTCGCCTCCAAAACAGCCCACGTCGGAGAAGCCGAGATCGTCGGCGACGACAACGAGGAAGTTGGGGCGTTTGGCCATGACGAGGGGTCGAAGAAGCAAGCAGTGGAGTCCAAAGAGGCGGTGTTGACTTTATTCTCCGGTCACTGGCACAGAATGGGATTCAACAGAGAACGGCAGCAATGGAGAGGGAAAAGGTGAGGAGGGGTCGCCTGCATATGCAGTCTTATAGCGTCGGAACAAGCACCTCCCAGTAGCACTCGGCCTCCAGGCCGATCCACTGTTCCATAGGCATACGTGTAGCCATGCCCCATACCCTTGAATCTTGATTGCCCCTCGCCCCTCGCCATCGTGGATCCACATTTCGTGCTCGGCTGCGATCAATCGCTAGTCGGCCATCGGCTCCAGTGGATTCTCTCCAGAGTGGAGCGAGTCCATCTTTTCACGGAAGTGTGGTAATCGGCTGTTTTGTTACATGCGGGGGAAGCTTATCCCCCGCAATTTGGACCGGTTAATTTGGTCACATGGCGTATTGATTACATACTTGTCCGATAACTTGGTCAATGGTGTCTATGAAGAGTAGATCGACTGTGTTGTGCAGCATCTATTCATGAATACAGGAAAAAAGAAGAGTATTTTCTACTGCATTTACTACCCAAATGACCTTTCAGATGCTTTGGCTATCTTAAAGTAGAGTTCTAAACAGATTACAGGATACTATCTACTGTAATCCTCATAGGAAAGTTGTGGCTACCAAGCCAGAATGACTCTACTAATCGACAGCGGTGTAGTAAATGCAAGGTAAACCCAAGCCAGATGTACGCGTACCAGCTGTACTCTGTACCTGATCGACTGCATGGCGTGATGCTTGCGTGTTGATGTGTTGCAGTGTTGGTGTCGGCCGTCGGCAGTCCATGACATAAGACACGCCGATCCGGAAACAACCAGCTCCCCGAAACAGCCAGACTCTCCATGAATTGCCCGCTTCACTCTTCTTGACGATCGCCTCCATGACCTCTTCTTCTATTTCTTTTCCTTTTCCCTCTTCTCCGCAATATGTCCAGCCATGTAATCCCTTCTATATCAAGACCTCCCACCGCCACCCCGTCCCCTGAATCCATCCTCGGTGCTGCGCGGACTCGTTTGTCTAGCTGGTGGAACGATTTATCTAATACTACCTTCGCCTCGTACACCCAACTACCCCAGCAATCAGACTTCGACTCCACTCAATTACAGTCGGAGGACCAACTCCACGCGATGGACGCTTTACGGCTGTCCAAAGCCCGATGGCGCACATACTGGCTGGCTGCTGTACTCTGTTGCGGGGGAGCTTTGTTCGGATATGACTCGGGCGTCATTGGTATGTCTTACGGAGCAAAAAAAGCTGCTGCCATTGAAGCTATAACTAACTCTCCCAGGTGGGGTTTTAACCTTCTCCTCGTTCCAAAACTCCTTTAACATCACCTCCGACCAAGAAACCCGCGTTAGCGCCATCGCCGTGGGTATCCAACAAGCCGGCGCATTAGCGGGATGTTTCCTGATATGGCCCGTGACAAACCGGTTTGGAAGGAGAACAGCAATGATGGCTTGCTCAGTCATTTTCTGCCTCGGAGTAATACTAGAAGTCATCGACACGCACTCACTGCCAGTATTCTACGTCGGGCGTGTCATCTGTGGTCTTGGTGTCGGTGGCTCGGCAACCGTCATCCCGATCTATATGTCTGAGATGAGTCCCAAGGAAATTCGAGGCCAGCTCGGCTCCTGCTATCAGCTCACCTATACGATCGGCATCTTGGCCTCATATTGGATAGATTATGGTGTCAAGGCCATGCCAGCTACCGCCAGGCAGTGGCAGCTACCCATCGGTCTACAACTCGTCCCCGGTTTCCTGATGGGGGTGGGGATGCTCTCGCTCGATGAGAGCGTACGCTGGTTACTGGCACATGGGAAAACAGACGATGCATGGCGCAGTCTCGTCTGGATCCGGGCAGGTGACAGTGAAGCCGTGGATGAGGAGTTCAACGAGATGTGTCGCGGTCTTGAAGAAGAGCGGCACGCCACGGCTGGTTTCCGTTTACGCGAACTCCTCGAGGGCCCGAATATGCATCGCTTGCTTATTGGTGCAGGAATCTTCCTCGCACAGCAGTCGACTGGTTCGACGGCGCTGGCGTATTTCGGTCCACAGTTCTTCTCCCTGCTCGTTGGGCCGGGTGATAAGAATCTGCTTTTGACTGGTATCTTCGGTGCTATCAAAGTTGTTGCTTGTCTGATCTTCGTGCTTTTCATGTCCGATCGCTTCGGACGGCGTCCCGTGCTGGCAATGGGGGCATCGTTCATGGCGGTGTGTATGCTTGCTACGGCAGGAGTGGTCAAAAACTACCCACCGCAAGACGGGGTCATTTCTTCCGCGGGCATCGCCACCTTGGCTTTGATATACCTCGATATCATCGCATATAACTTCAGCTGGGGTCCTCTGCCCTGGCCATGTACAAGCGAGATCTTTCCTACGCGCATCCGCGAGCCGGGTGTGGCGTTTGGCGTGGGTTCGCAGTGGCTCTTTAATTTTGTGTGGAGCTTCTCCACGCCATACATCATGGAGGGGATTGGGTGGGGCACGTTCTTACTTTTTGGCGTGCTGGATATCTTCATCGTTGCATTTACATTCTTCTGTCTCAAGGAGACAGCGGGCAAGACACTAGAGGAGATAAATGAAATGTTCGACGGGGTAGACCCCGATGCGGAACATGGTTGGAAGGGCGATGTTATCGACGAAGCGGGTGGCTCGAACGTCCCAGGCGGCCGTGAGAACGGTCCAGAGCAGTTCCTGGATCGCAACAATTCCGTGACCACGGCCAAATCAGACCAGTCCAAGCACGATCATGCACATGTTGAGTCGACCCCTAGACGGCATTGATGTACAGCTGTGACATCAAAGTACAGAGCTGTCTAAGGGGGTATGTATAAACATTTTACTAGATCTAGGTATATTAAATCTCCGAGGGGGTATACAATTACATATAGACATGTCCAAAGCATACTATTGGATGCATTTCATCTGTGTCATTCACTGACCAAGTTACACGGAGTCCTATCCACTGAGTAAAAACACACGAGCCTCCGAGCCACCTTCAAACAGCAAATCCTTGCCAATGCTTAAGAATATAACAGCATGGCATTTGAAGCAAACGAGAGGAATGGACAGGTATACTAGTAGTAGCATGGGTAATAAACCTGCTCCATAGTTCCATCCCAATAGACACATCAACGCCGAACACCCTCCAGCTGAAATACAGACACACGGGGGAAGAATTTGTTTTGGAAGAAAAGCATAAAGAAAGAAAAGAGATAAAAAGAAGAAGAAGAAAAGACCATATTTCAAGTCCTAGCAGGCCTGCTGCTTCTCAGCCTAATTAATTACCCACCATCAACGAAAAGCAACCCTTGTAACACGCGAGAGGGGCTTGAAACGTTCATCATATAATATCAAGGTACGTTGATAAGGTCCTCGAATGTATCATCTGTCGAAAAGGCGTACGACGATTCCGACACCAGAGTCACCTCTGAGTCTCGACGCAATTGCTGCTCCAAGGCATCTGCAGGGTAAACCGGAGCGACTGAAGCTATAACGGGCTCTAATTGCATCGGGTCATCAAAACCAAAGGACAAGGCTGAAGCAGTCTGGACCGCAACGGAAGCAGGAGTCGCAGTTGGAAGCGTCGCAATCGGGGTAGGAGGGCCGTCGGACGAGGAAGTGGGAATATTCTCTGCAATATCAGCCATAGGCTCCGGGGGCACTGAAGGACGGCCATCGGTGTCGGTGATTTTCTTGACCATCTGCGCAAGGTGCAGCTTGATGGGTTCATCGCCACACTGGGCATGTTTCAAGACTTCGTTCTTCAGAAGGAGGAGGTCGGAGCGTAGTCGGGCAATTTCCGCCACCAGGCCGTCTTTCTTCTCCGACTGTTCTTTGAACCTGCACTCGAGCTGCTGGGTGTGTTCTTTCTTTTTCTGTCGACACTTGCTTGCTGCCAAACGGTTGCGCTCGAGGAATTTCGCCCTCTTCGCGCGCTCCTGGTATGGGTTGTCATCCAGCTCTGGGCTCAGACTATCCATTGCCATATTGCAATCGCGGGCTCGACGTCGGTGACTGGCACTTTCGATTTCCAAGCTGGAAGAATCGCGCGCGTGTTGATCATCGTAAGGTGGAGGTGTAGGCTGGCCGTTTCGGACCTGGGCGTTCTTCAGGTCTCGTTCCAAAGCCGAGCTGGCAAAGGCCGCGGCCTCCGCTTTGGCATCCCATCCGGTACCCATGGTGGGAGATACTGGGCTAAGACCCCAAAGCTGATCGTCTTCGGGGATGGGAAGCCCTAGAAACTCGCCAGTGAAAGCGTTGGCAGTCGGGAAAGCTGAGGGGCCAACGTGAGGGAGACCGTGGTGAGCGATGGAGGGGTTGAGGTTGCTGGTAGACATTGCTGCGGTTCAATTGAAAGAGAATTGCAAGTGTGCGAGGAAGGTGCCGCAGCTCAATTCGTGTGAAGGTGTGCTGTTTTGGACGTCGGGGGAGATTTTCGTTTCTGTTTTGAATTTGTGTTCTGATTTCGATTCCGATTTCTGATTCTCTGTCCACTGCTGGTTGCTTCTGCCTCTGGATCGGTCTCTGGCTCTGGATCTTCTGTTTCTGTCGAAATAAATGGACCAGGCACAGCTTGCAGACATGGAAACACCGACCACAACACCAGAGTCTCGGGCGTCAAGACCAGCAAAGATGCGATGATGGGGTTCAGCAGTCAAGAACCACGGATGCGAGGCCGGCCGGTGCCTGAAGAGAAGAGGCCCAGGTGTCGGTCGACCGATTGGAGCCGCGGTCGGACAGAACTTCCAGCGGTCCAGCAGATCCGGGCGAATGCGCGTGCAGGGTGAGATGAGGTGTATGTGGGACAGACCAGGATAGGAGTCAAAGTAGAGCAAGAGCCGTGCCAGAGCAGCGGAGAGAGGAGGGAAGACAAACGCAGTGCCATGGTCAGCCCTGGCACAATGAACTCTCTGCAGTCTTTGACATCACCCTGGAGCTAACTACGACAAGCCAGGGG
>JAVMSB010000124.1:0-85305 GCA_031761475.1 Penicillium pancosmium | reverse complement strand
GTTCCAGAGGGGGTCGAACCCTCGACTTTGGCGTTATTAGCACCACACTCTAACCAACTGAGTTATGGAACCTGTTGCTTAAGAGGATCGGAAAATGTGACATCATCAATGACAAAATCTGAGAACCGAACCGAAATCCATGCAGACTAATGTCAGTCATCCACGTGACCTGCCGAAGTTTTGGAGGAGCGGCCTCAAGACACGGCCAGACTCGACGACTCCAACCGATCTCTCCCCCTCAAGGTCGCGTCCCTCACACTTGCCACAATGAGAAACAGGGCTAGCAACTCCCTATCTAAGGGGGTAAGTTCCAATTGATCACCTTGTTTTCTCTCCCATGTCTCGAAAGCACTAACACCTGTCCATCCAGAAAATCCGTCAATCATGGAGCAAGTACAACTTGTATAATCTACAACGATTGCGAAGCCCGGCCACCGCAAACCGCACATTCTTCCAGCAAAAATGGTCCGCCAAGGCTCTGGGTCGTGCCTATCACGGTGAACAGGTCCGCGAGGGTCAATGGAAGCGCATGTTCTCCAAGCGCATTCGCAGCGTTATCCCCATGGACACCGCCGATCTGGCCGCCGATGATGGATCCAAGAACTCTGCTGGCCGAGGCTCCGGTCTTCAGACACAGGGCGAGAAGGGACGTCCTTCTAGAATTATCCCTTTCACCCAGATGGCTTTCGCTCCCCTCGAGCGTCGGTTGGATGTTGCTATCTTCCGATCCCTCTTTGCCAGCAGCACACGTCAAGCGCGCCAATTCGTTATTCACGGAGCCGTTACCGTCAATGGACAGAAGGTATGAAATTATTCAATTATATTGAGTCAATTGCTTGAATACTAACTTCGCCCGCCTCCAGATGCGACACCCCAGCTACCTCCTCAACCCCGGTGACCTCTTCCAAGTCGACCCCGACCGCGTGATGTTTGCCACAGGTGCACCCAAGACAAAATTCGAGCGACGCGAAACCCGCCAGCTGAAGCAAAAGGATGAGGAGGAAGTCGAGGGTGAATCCGAGGCCAAGTCCGAGGAGGCCGCCGAGGCGAAGCCAGACACTGAGAAGGAAGATGGCCGGGATACCCTCAAGGCTTTGATGGCTCAAGCCAAGAGCATCATGTCCACAGACAAGGAAGTCCTGCCCGCCAAGCGCAAGCAGGAACTCCGCGGATTCCAAAAGGCCGTGCGCCGTGTTCTCTCCCGCTCCGGAACCAGCACTATCCTCACAGACAACCTGGAAGCTCAATTCTCCGAGCTCACCCTCATGTTGAATGCGAAGCGTGCCGAGAAGAAGCCCACCAAGCAGACCAAGCACGCCAAGAATGACTCCGAAGAGTCCGACGCTGCTACTTCCGTCGAGCCCGAGGCCGCCAGCAACAAGCTCTCCGAAGCATTCCAGGCCGCTGCTGAGGGCGCCGACGTCGACGCCTCCGAGCTGACCGATGAGGAATTCGAGGTCCTCAAGCGTGCTCTTACTCAGATGCGCGATAACCCTATCGACCACTCTAAGCCTTATGCCACCCCCTGGCGCCCGCGTGACTTCATGTCCGCCTTCGCCTTTATCCCCCGCTACCTCGAAGTCAACCAGAACATCTGCGCCGCTGTGTACCTGCGTCACCCCGTTGCTCGTCCCGGTTCTGCCGAGGTGCCTACTCCCTTCGGCGAGAGCATCAGTACCCCGGCTTATGGCTGGTACTTGAAGAGACGGTGGTAGAGAAGATATGCTTGATCTTCATATCTTCTATCTTCTGAATTCTCGTCTTGTCTTGTCTTATTACCTTACCCGCTTCTACCCATTCCCCCCACGAGTGTATTACTGCTCTCCTCTATCTGCATACCTGCTCCGGTGCTCATAGATCTATCTCCCCATGGTTTTGATTTTTAGTTGGGAGAGACCCATTCGGGTCCTTTGAGCATGGTGTTGGTGCTTATTGTCCTCTTGTTATTATTGGAGCTTCTGTGCTCTCTCTGTACCACCATAGCCATGATTCGACTGTAAATGGATATAAATTTTCTGTTCACGTTAGATGACTTGTAAATTTGAGTACTAGTAGCACAAGTAATTACAAAAGAGCCACTGTGAAGTAAATCAAGGTAATATAGTACCCTTAGGGAGATGGTATAGCCCTGTAGACAAGCAAGCCCGCGGGCTGATTTGTAGTGAGATGGTACCTACATAGTACATATATATCCGGGTGTAGACCCTTCAGCTCCAAGCTAGTGCCAATCTCTCCATCCCAGACCCAGCTAGCAGAGCGCGATCCTATCAATCCATCAGCATCACTTTCAAATCCAAGCAATAAAATCGACCTACCAAAAGCCAACCCGGCAAAAAAGTCTGCAAAAACCACCCAAGTGAAGCCATCTTCCCTCTCCATATTAAAGCCGTCGCGCCCCCAAGTACATCATCCGCAACACGCTTCGCAAATATGGACGCTGGAAGCCCATTCTCAATGATATTTGAACTACCCGTTACTATGGCAATGATCTCTTTGGAAGCGGGCTTCCAATACGAATCCTCGGGGAGTTTGGGGTCTGGATGGTTGGCGAAAATATTCGTTGCGACGACTCCGGCCATTACGGTGATGACTTTTACATTCAGAGGTGCCATTTCTAGACGGAGGGTTTCACCGTAGGTTTGTATTGCGGCCTTTGATGCGTTATAGAAACCTGATTCGTCAAACATCATAATCAAATTAGCTCCCGATTGTATATGTATACCTAGGTATATATGCCAGAATTTCGGAAAACTTTTGACTGGCATCGTTGTTGTGACCTTGGAACTTACACCCCCACGGCGCATGCAACGCCGAAGCAATAGAACCCACATTGACAAGGGTGCCCCGTGAGGCAATTACCAACGGCGCAAAAGCATGAATCGTATCAACCGCACCCCAAAAGTTAACATCGAATAGTTTCTTCGCCTGTTCCAGATCCGTATCAAGAGCCGGCCGAACGCAGGATTGGCCTGAATTGTTGACTAGATAATCGAGCTTTCCTCCGGTAATCGCCGTGACTGTCTCCACAGCAGCATGGATACTCGAGGCAGACGTCACATCTAGCTCTAAGAGGGTGATGTTCAGGCGTTTTTCTAGATGTGCCATCTTTGATAGGGTGCGGGCTGTTGCGAAGACGTGGAGGCCTCGTTCGGTGAAGACTTCTGCTAAGGCTGATCCGATGCCACCGGCGCTGCAGCCGGTTATTAGGACTGTTTTGGGGTTATTGGTGGATGATTTGGAGGTCATTGTTATGAGTTATAAGCCCTGGAGTGTTATTGAAACTTTTGAATTGAATATATTTATCTGATCGGGGGGATTGAATTACTTTTCAAACGAGATGGAAGTGGGTATATACTCGTAGCTAAGCGGCATTCTGCTAGTACGAGTAGTATCTCCTACTACTCGTATCCCCGGTTCTGGCCAAAGGCCTGTCTAGCGTTATTTAGTAAGTGACTGCGAGTATTTTAGTACGCATTTTATTTCCCAAGTTGGTAATTTGGATGCACTAGCGCAACTGTCCCCACAAGAATCCCGAGCACGTCCATGGATTGGGTGGATCGCGTAGGAATTGACAGGCAATGTACTACTAGTAGTAGTACTCGCTAGATAGCCTTGTCTCCCGTGTTTTGCTTAACCGAGGTTGAGGTTCTATGCATTTTGCTGAAACATTAGCCGGAGAGTATCGATCTGCGCTCTACTCATAAAGCCGGTAATCTGATCGCGATGCCGTTGTCATGTTCATTATGGTATGCTCAGCATACATCACCAGTAATCTTTATCTTAAATATCGTAGTTAAAAGGTGACTTCTAGTTAAATTTGAAGTTTGAACGACAACAAAAATCCTACCAGATACTAGGCATACGTTTTACTTTGGTGAGTGAGACTTCTGGTTGGGTGTATGATTATTTCTTGACTATCACTAGTAAAATCAGTTCAAATGCCTCTAATTATTGGTTTTCCTCTCTCATCATATTGTATATCTAGTATGAGTTTACTTATTCCGGTTACTTAATTTATATAACAGCTACCTATTCAGAAGCGCTGACCCATCATGACTTTAATATTGGTGCCACATTCCGGTCTATGAGCCAGGGCTGATCCAAGACTCCTCTTTTGAAACGAGTTGAAAAGTAAATATTTCAGACAAAACTACGAAAATGAAATGTTCAATTGGATCATTCTTTTCTATTCGGAGTGAAGAGTAGTGTCAAAGATAAAGTTGTACGACTGATCTATGGAAAAGTGTAACCAGAACAAAGATGTCCAAATAGTCTGCATCAACGTAATTTCACAATTACTAGGAAAACATATCTTCATAACACTCAAGCCAAAATAGCATTGTAGCGCATAGACTTATTTTTCAGCCCTGCAAATAAAGCAAGCAGATGTAACAGAAAGTGCAAAACCATCCTCATGGCCCAAAGTGGAGACAAGCGGGCCAGGCCCAAGTGCAATTCCGCGGGTGAAAATTACCGACCGCTCAAAATTGCAACACGCGCTCCCAGATTTGCACTTCTCCTCTCTCATTTCCCCGTCTCCGTCCTCCCCGGATCGACAATCACCTTATCAGCCCGCGCGCTTCTCGAATTTGGGTTATATAGGCTTGCGTTGAGAAATTAATTATCCTACGAATAGGCATACCGTCTTTTATTCCTTCCATCGGGCCTTTACATCCGTACGCGAAACCACCCTTCCTTCTCCTCATTCACCACCCTGTCTATCCACAACCGTACCCCATATCAAACAAGATCCACCCCGTTAATGGTCCGCGAAAACATACAGGGCCACGATCCGTCTACATTTGAGCTTCATCGGCGCATCCCGAATCTCTCTGGAACACCAGGGATCCGTCAGGTACTCGGGTACTTTTTATCTGTCTCCTTCTACAAGTACCGTCCACGCCGCGGGCGAGCCGGCCTATTTCCGCACCCGCATACAAGACCTCCTTAGCGAACGAAAACCGGAGACTTGAACGAGTGGTGGGGAGTCAGTAATCCGGAGACCAGGACTACTCTACGACGTCGATGACTAGCATTTCCAGAAGCGAGACAGCCGGCGGGCCAATCGCGAGAAACAATACAGTCCAAGCCCAACCAAGCACGCGAGGAACCAAGCGAGCAGCCGAGATGGAAGCCGAAGACGGACCGCGCAAACACGGCAAGCGGCTCACGACCAAGGAGGAAGTCTCACTATTCGAGCTATGTAATCGGCACGCGGGCACGTTCGGTAAACGCAGTGATATATGTAACTGGTGGAAGACGATTGCGGCCGAGTTCACGTTTGCGCATGGTCGACCTTATTCGTGGCATTCTGTACGGAGGAAGGTTGAAATTGTCACGAAGCAAAGGATTAAATTCCTCGATGAGCAGCAGCAGAGACAGCGGGACTTTTCAGGTCCGAATTTAGTGGAGGATTTGATGAATCCGCAATGGTGTGCTGTTCTTGATGCTTGGATTCCGAATTGGCAGCGGTGGGAGGAAGCTGAGGCGAGGCGGATTGCGAAGCGTGATGATATGATTATGCGAAGGAGGTCTTCTAAACCTGGAGATGCACAGTGGAGATCTCCTGATGAGCAGGGTATGCCAGTGGCAGTGGAAAGAGTTGGTGTTCCTTTACCGGCTACTCCTGATGGAGTTGGTGTGGGTACGGGCCATTCTTTCCATGATGATAGTACTACTGCTGCCCATGTCCCCGGTGATACGCTTCAGATCTCAGAGTCCACTCCCACACCTGCTCCTGTCGTTCCAGCCCATACTTTCGAAACCCCTTCAGCACCGCCTACAAATGCCGTTAGGCTACCGCCAGGGTTTGAGAATATGTTCTCGAACCCCATTCCCATAAACCAAGTCACACCTCCTGTGCCTGTTGCACCCAGCACTACACCGGCAGATCCATCCCCGAACAATCGCATGTTTGGCGCCGTGCTTGAAACACTTGGCAAGCTTAACAAGCATCTCGACGCGGCTTCTGGGAATGGTGGCGCCGACGTCCGAGCCTCGCCTGTAATATCGGCTCTAGTTCAGGCTGCATCTGAGTCGAATTCACAGGCCGCTTCTATCCAGGGTTCTGAGAGAGATATACAGCAGTATCCCGGACTGTATGATATCAATCGGATTAAAGATGAGCTGCGACAGGAGCTTCGAGCTGAACTTCGACATGAGATGAAGCGTGACCGTGCGGCATTGGAAGAAAAATTAGACTCTGTCCAGCGGACGCAGGAGATGATTCTCGAGATGTTGCGGCAGGAACCGGCTTGAGATGATCTGTTTGGCTGGCTACACCATATCTCCTTGCTTTTTTCTTTGATTCAGTACTCGCTGCGTGGAATTCCTGGTGGTGGTGATGATGATGTTTTTTTTTTACCTTGCCACGATACCCATAATGCGCTCAGCGTTCTTGTCTAGATATAACCAGGTTTCCCATTCAACGATTAAAAATATTACTTTATATCCCATTTTAAATTATGAGACTAGTCATAGTAAGCCCTTTGACTCTTTCCGAATCTTTCTAAGGTTCTCTTACTGATGGCAGGGTACTACAGGTATTCTGCTTTCATGCTTCTAAAATCCACCGTGCACGACTCCGGCCTAGAGAGCAGCACTTCAGCACAAAAGAAACAAGCGTGGACTTCTGGATTGGCTTCCGCAAACCAGATACATACACGCAAGTTCATAGGTAAAGCTACATTGAAGAAGGAAATTTCATGGAACCAATGATGATTTCTACTCTAGAACAAGAAACCAGGACGAACGAAGAAAAAGTAGTCATCGGCTAAATTACAGATAAGGGGTAGATAGAAACAGGGATGCACTGCGGGAATCTTTCCACGGAGAGAAACTCCAGAGCCCCGTGGAGGTTAAAACGACAAGATTTTCAATAGGGACCAGGACCGTCGAATCTGAGACGATCAGGTCCGCACCGTCGGGTTATAATTCCATCTAGTAGTAGAAGGTCTCGTCAACGGTACGGCCACGCATCCACTTGGGCTCGGAGCCGCGGACGTAGATGTCCTCGAACAGATTGCGGGAGCTGTTCTCGGGGGCGACCATCTGCTCGGCCTCGGAGACCTCGGCGTCGACGTAGGCGCGGGCCTCCTTGTCGATGCCCTTGAGCTCCTCCTCGGAGGTGACGCCCCACTCGAGCATCTTCTGCTTGAGACCGGCGATGGGGTCGTTGGTGCTGCGCATGCGCTGGATCTCCTCACGGCTACGGTAGGTGGTACCGGGGTCGGACATGGAGTGACCACCGTAACGGTAGGTCACGTACTCGAAGACGAGGGGACCGTTGCCGGAGATGGCGTAGTTCTTTCCGTACTGGACGGCGGCCTTGGTGGCCAAGACGTCCATGCCGTTGACCTTGATACCGGGGATGTACTGACCACGCTTGTAGTACTCGGTCAGGGCGGAGGAGCGGGCGGCGGAGGTACCCATACCGTACTTGTTGTCTATAGAACGGGTATATTAGAATTTTGATTCGGGTTGCAAGGGGGAGAGAGCTCAAGATTGAGAATGAACAGGGTAAAAGCAAAAACTTACTCTCACAGCCGAACAGGGCGGGGAGGTTCCACAGCTTAGCCATGTTGAAAGCCTCGAACACTTGACCCTGGTTGGAGGCACCATCACCGTACAGGATGATGGAGGTGTTGGGCTGCTCGTTGTACTGCTGAGCGAAAGCCAGACCAGCACCGACGGGAACCTGGGCACCGACGATACCGTTACCACCGTAGAAGTTCTCGGCGAACATGTGCATGGAACCACCCTTGCCGTACGCGATACCCTCGCGGCGGCCCAGGAGCTCACCAATGATGGACTTGACGGTACCACCGCGCATCAGGGCGAAACCGTGGCAACGGTAGGCGGTAATGATCTTGTCCATGCGGTTGATAGCGTGCTCGATACCGACGGCGACGGCCTCCTGACCGGTCGACAGATGGCAGAAACCGCGAATCTTCTTCTCCTTGTACAGGCGATCGGCGGCCATCTCCATGCGACTATATCAAAGGAAAAAGAGCAAACGGTTAGAGCGAGCTTCTCGCAAAGAGGCAGGATGTGAAAACGGGGAGCGCATACCGGATCGAAACCATGTCGTGGTACATCTGCTTCAGCTCCTTCTTGGTGGTCTCCAGGGTGTATGGGGGCGGGTCGAGCTCGTAGGTCTCGAAGCTCTCGTCGGAGAGGCGGACGGTGAAGGGCTTGTCATCCTCCTGAATAGCGCGATTGCCAGAATCAGCATTGAGTCCTTGAGGCCTCGTATGGCATTTTCCTATTTTCCGGATGAGATCTCAACAAACCTTCGGGATGTTCTCGGCGTGCGCGGAGGCGGCGTCGGTGGTGACAGAGCGACGGGTGATAGGGGCGAAAGCCTGGCGACGCAGGGGCGCGGCCTGACGGGCCACAGTACGGAAGAGCATGGTGAACACTGATTCCCAATTGACGATGGGAGAAGGATGAGGTTGATAGCGACACTTTTCCGTGAGATGTTGGGAACAAACTTTCCCGATTTCCTTACGTAATCTTTCCCATTCGGGGGCCGCCGGTGTGGCTGATGCAAACAGAGCAAACCCGGAGCTGGCCTACACTGGACTGGGGAAAGCTCAATTCAACACCCTGGACCAAGTGTCATGGAGGTACGGAGTACTGGTGAAGCAATTCTGAGAGGTTCATAATATAGGTTAAAAAAACATTCATTATGGCACACACTACTTGCAAGACCATTTGGTGTGGTTGCCCTTATCCCCCTCCATGATCTCCGTCCTTCTCCGGCCAAACCCTGTTTTTCCCGGCCTGTCCCAACAGGAATGCCAATGCAAAAAGTATGAGCTCCCCAGGGGCGGGAGGAATAATCCGCGCTATAAGTGAAGGATCAATTCAAAGTGTCTTTGTCCGAAGGTGGTGTAGGATCTAAGCTCCGGTAACTCTCCGATTCCTCCGGAGCAATGCCCGACTTGCCAGTTGACGGCCCCGAGAAGGCTCTCAACAGATATTTCATACCAAGTGATGCGGGAGCGATACTTATGCACTACTGTATCTCAGCCACAAGTAGAATCACTCCAGTCGGGTCGCACCCACAAGCCAGCGCCTCATCCATCAACAGCGGGGCTATCACCCCTCTCAACAACCTTGATCACACGCCCACGCCCATGCGGCCATGTCCAAAGTACCCTGTGTCACCATACATATAGTAGTTACGCGACACGTCTAGCGTGATAAGCCTAACAGGTCCATTTTGGAGAAAACAACTAATGCATCCTTCGTACATGATGAGATGTAAGTTGCGACCTATCCTTCTTGGATTGAATAATGGATATGTCGTATTCTTGGGTCTGTCCATCCCATCCCAAAGTACAGAGAGTTGAATCATGATTTGAGACGCTCTGAGAACCAACAGAATATACTTCTATCTGCAGGCGACGAGTCAGGTGTTTGTTTGCTTCTTCCTGACCCCACCATGACAGTTGACACATCGATTCTCACTACTCCATTCCAACGTCTTCTTGAATCTAGGTCTCATTCCTCAGGATTCCCAGGCGAGCGATGGGCGCAAAAAAAGTGATATGTCGTTAATCATGACCGTGTACCCCTCCATAAAGCCCGGTCCATGCGGTTGATCACCACCCGTCGCGAATCAGTAGTTCAACAGTTCAGTCCACCTTTCGGCTGGTGCAAAAATACAAATATACCGATCGTGTAGTAAAAAACAGATTTCATCTTGTAAGATAGACCCATATAAAAACCGATAGAAGACAGAAGACGATTTGATCGTATCGAGACCTGAAACTTCTACTAGTAATCCGCAGGATTCAAATATATAAAAAAATGGGCCTCAGGGCTATTTTAGAAAAAAAGGCTGGCTGAACCTATGGACTGGATCTAGACAGTGTGACCTGACGCTACAAGATTCAAGTTCCGAGTCACTCCTAGCCCGTGATAGAACCAAACAGCTGGAATCGTCACCCATGGACCAGGATTCACCGGTTCTCAATTGATGAATGGCCATCGGCGTCGTTTTCGCCGAAGACGAGGATGGTTGTTTCAGGGTCCGGGTTAGGGAGTTTCATACGGACCCAGTTTGATCGAATCTGATCTTGATCTGGGCTGTGCTCCAGAGTTTGAAGATAATGATCCCAAAAAAGGTTCTTTCTGTCGTCATTGTCGTCATCGAGCGTCGCTTTCAAGTTGATAAAACGTTGGCGCCCCAGTGCCTAGTATGTAGATAACTAGTTAGTGGTGGACAAGGTGCATATGTACCTATAACCATGAAACGGCCCTGCATAATCACGCAGTGGGGGCGGTCCATATTGAATCACAAACATGTGCCCGATCAGCAACTCCAAGAGAAATCGATTTAGAGTTCGCTTTCGTATGTCTATGCAAAAGACAAAAGTGGAAAAAGAATCAAGGAATCATGCTAAAAACCCTAGTTACTCCGTAGGTACTGCATACACACGCCATATTCTCGGGTCCGGTCGCGCGTCCACCACCCCGAAGTAGAACCGACCCCCCTGTTCCTCGCATCGTCACCCTGCAGCACCAAGTCTGCACACTAACTCCTTCAGGTTTCCCTTGAGTCCCAATTCCTCATTGGACGAGGTGAACCCTCCCCCTCCTCCTCGGGGCAAGCAGTACGGAAAATCCGACTCAATCCTGCACCTAACAGAACTGAATTGACTCGCTCGCTAATAAGAGCCCACCAACGGACGACCGTTTCATTCCAGAAACCTTAAATTGCCCTACACTGGCAGTACAGTACAGAATTTGAACAGCACTGAGCGTACGGAGTACGGAGTAACCAAATACATAACGGACACCCTCGTTTCTCCCCCCCAGTTCAGCGCACACTACGGAGTATCCGTACGGAGTAATTAATCGACCCCCCAATGCCACAGCCACGGCCATGAAACCGTGCACCTACTATGAACACGTAAAAGCCGAAAAAGGGGAGCGGGCCCATCGCCGATTTCCCACGCTCTGAAACACCGGTTTCCAGCGATCCTGAGGGCACGGATATCGTCGCGGCCTGGGTTCCGGCTTATGTAGAGTCGCCAGTGGCCCAGTCCGTGGACGATACGGAACTAGAACTAGAACTGAAGCTGGAATTGGAGTACGGAGTGTACATCATACTCGTACTCCGTACGAGTATGAAAATAACTTGAAGAGTACCGATATGTATGTATAGTATACCACAATACATGAAAACAAAACACTTCTTCTACGAAGATCATTCATTTATGAGAGGCATTAAATTTAGCCTTTGCCCTTCCTCAACTTGACTTTCGACCTTGACTCGTACGGGCATGCAGCGTGCAGCAACGGCGGTGCGGTGCAGTGCAGTGCAGTGCAGCGCCGGTCGCTGCACCATTTGATTGGGCCGGCGGGATTCCGAGCGATGTGCGCACCTTTGCCCTCCCCGCAAGCTTTCGAAGACGTTGATCTTCATGCGGATTACTGGGCGCGCGCAGTAGTGTGCTGCAGGCACGGAGGTGGAGAGCGGATTGCGAGTTTATGAGTACGTAGTAGCCAATGTAGTCAGTAGTGCGAGAGAGCAAGAGGGAAAGAAGAGGGGAGAAGGGGGGAAGGCAAAGAATCCGAAATTTGAGCAGGATGAGGATCTTCTACTAGTACTGCGTAGTTTGGCTCTTTTTTCTTGATTTCTTTTAGCTTCACTTTGTACTGTATTTTTGTTTGGGATATGTCGGGGTTGGATATTTTTGATTATAATTATAAATAATCTGGATGGCGTGAAATTAATACAGACTAGCAAGCTAGGGTGGAGAGAAGGAGAGGGAGAGGGAGAGGGAGAGGGAGGGAGGTAGTAAAAAACTTGAAATTACTCGTAGACTGCGGATACCACGAGGCAAGGTCGATCATAATAGCCGTCAGCAGCGGATGGGGCGATTAATTTGCGTAGGGCCCGTTGACAGCTTCAGGGGAGGGGGCGATGGGGGGGATGGGGATCAACCTAACCTCCATACTACGTACTAGTAGTTCACGCAAACTGTGGCCAGGATTTCGGAGGAGTTACCTCTAGCAGACGTTTACGGAGTCCAGAGCAATCATCATTGGAAAATCCCTGATTACTCAAATTCGAGCAATGGCTCGAAATTGGGCTTGAGCTATGTTCTGTATACACGTGCTCAGTTCAAGTTATATTCTCCGATGCGCAGCTGCCAATCACTCCGCCAAGGGGTGATCGTTGACAGGTCAAGTTAACTCGTCTTCATAGTGCATCGCGCCTGTTACGTACGGTACATACCTACGCTGTGACAGTCAGATTACAGACGTCTTTGGATCGGAGATTGAGATGGAGACAGAGCTTTGGGTCGTATCTCGTACATCGTACTGAATGGAGTAACTATGGAGTAGTATTCGAAGAGGGTCAAGGCCTAGGTCTACATCCACACCAAGCTCCGTACACACGCAAGCATTTACAAAGCGAGTGGCTGGAATATGACAGGGGGATAGCTGCCGATCCGGCACTGGGACAATTTTGCACAAGACAAGGTGGAGGACCTCGACGCCTCGTTGACTCGACGACCTCTCAAAATGAAGAAAATGGGGCAACTGATCGGCAGTCGCACGCGAAGTTGGCAAATCCACCGTGGCGGCAGCAACGGCGCGCGAGTCGAGGACTATGGAGGAGTACTAGTGTACCTACTCCGTAGTAGT
Organism: Penicillium pancosmium; assembly: GCA_031761475.1. Lineage (NCBI taxonomy): Eukaryota > Fungi > Ascomycota > Eurotiomycetes > Eurotiales > Aspergillaceae > Penicillium > Penicillium pancosmium. The sequence goes on along the minus strand of JAVMSB010000124.1, from coordinate 72,639 downwards.
ACTCCATATCCAGGGACGATGGAGTCATTGATGTGCAAATAATCTCCCTTAGCTTCTCGTGCTCTTGTTTTTCTTTGCACATCGCTGCCACTAGTGGTGGGACGACGGGCGAGTGTGGGGATTGATTAGCGGTCTATAGCGCGGCGAGAGCGCGGCTCGTAAAATCAAAGTGGCGATGAAAGGAGAGGGGGTTCAGGGGAGATGGGATACTCCAAATGGATTTCGTACGAATACGGGAACAGGAGAGAGAGAAAGAGGAGGGGAAATTGGTGGAATGGTCGGGTTTGGATCGTAGTCCATTCGATTGGACGGGACGTGCTGGACTCCAGATCCCTGGCATTGGGAAGTAATTCTCCGTTCCAGTGTGGCCCTTGGTCGGGTCTTGGTCTTGGTCTTGGTCCCTGCGTGATCAGGGATAGCATTCGCCAGAAAAGGATCACCAGATAGCATTTGCCGAGTTATGTATTAAAGAGACCTGGGTCAATGACGTCCACTCCACAAAAATGAGGCGAAAGCTTATTCGAGGCCCTGAAAATGAACCAAGTTTGAAGCGGTTGGCAAGTGACAGAAGCCGTTGGAGTGATCGGCGCTTCCTTCGGCAAGGCAAAGGCCCAAAATTGGCGGCCTGAGGCAGGATTTATTATGTCAGCCAGTCGATCACGCGGTCCCATCCGGGGACGACCAGGGAATGGCCAATTCTTGTTCATCGACCCATTGGAGGTTAAAAAGATCTGATTGGAGATCGGGAGCCTCCGTTGGAGATGAACAGATGAAGAAATCGGTTGACCAGGTTCGTGGGAAACCGACCATGGTCGATAGTAACCATGACGGGGGATCCAAGGGATCGTCGGCAGGGGCAAAATGGAGAAGATCCGAGTCGGATGGGGAGGGTTCAAGGCATGCCGAGATAACCTTTTGCGGCCAACGGAGTCCGAGGAAGAGATCCGAGAGAAACGGCAGAAATAGCGAAAAAAGAAACGAGAAGAAAAAGAAAAAGAACTGCGCTGCCAAAGACTACGTACTGCAAACTTTAATTGAACTTGTTACATACGAGGCGGGAATCCGGAAAACCCGGTGTCAGGCTGAGCGGGCGGCGAACTCGCGGTACCTCGTAGTACATACTCGTAGTGAAAGTTGCAACTTGCTCGCTTTTTCTTACAGATACACTCGGCACAAGTACCTACTCGTAGGTACTATAGAATTGCCACGGCGACTAGTCGCCCGCCAGGATTCACAATCCCAATCCTTCCGCCCCGCGAGGTAAGCTGAGCCTTGGCTGGGCGCCAATGGAGGCTCAAGCTTGATCCGGAACGCGTCAGGGAGTTGATCTAGTGTAGCGTAGTGGCGCAGACGGAGACGGAGATATAGATGGAGATGGAGATGGAGATGCGGATGGGGACATGAACGATGGAGTTGTCTCACCAAGCGAACACCTTCCCATTATAGGGGAACCTGCGTAAGTGGGACACTGACCAGCCATACAAAGGGAGCGGAAGTTTTTCAAATTGATCTTTTGAAGTGGTTTGCTGCAGGCTACTGCGTGGCGGAGGGGCCGCGCCAGATGGTTGGTGTATGTACAGTAGAACGGCATCAAGCAAGGGGGAGGGTCTGCGAGAGAGGGGAACCTGCGTGTCATCCACATCCACGTCCACATCCACGTTTTTGACTTTGGATGGATACTTTGGACCGAATTCTTTGGGTCGATAGAATATTCCGTGATGCTTCGGTGGTCCACGGGTGGTTTCAGGGGACTCAATTCTGGGGATCAGTGGGAGGGTACTACTGGTACAACTAGAGAGAACCTACAGTTGAGAAACTTGGATGACCCACGGACACAACAATAGCACCGGCGGGCGTCCATGGCTCGCTCTGGCTAGCGCAGCAGTTCGGCAGCGACGGTGGAGCCGCGATCGTGCGCTGCTACGATCGTCATGGGTTTTTTTTTTCCGAATTATGTTACTTAGTCTCGAGCTAGTGTCTAGTTTCTTTTAGTCTCTTTCCCCTATTGTTCTCCTTTCATCTCCTGTCTCTGACCCTGTACCTGTACACTTGTACACCCGTACCCTGTACGATACAGTACCTGTACACTACTCTGTACTCCGCTCATACGTACAGTGTATACTCAGTACACTTTGGACTGGACTGCGCTGCGCTGCACTGGACTGCTGCACTACATTCTCTTACAACTCTTACACTCATACACTCCCTAACCCACTCAACCACCACTAGTCCACTTCGCGATAGTGCGATCGTTGTCCCTCGGAATTACTCATTTTTTTTGTTTGGTATTTTTTTTTTTTTTTTAGACTTTCGGGGCGTCTCTCGACATCTTTTCCTTCCCTTTTTCCTTCCCACCCCACCTCTCCTGGCCCTTTGGGAGAAATCGCCCATGTGGAAACCCAGACTGTCGCCCAGATCGGAGTCCAAGAGGAGCGATTCAAACCACCTTCATCTACCTGACATCGGTTTTCTGGGGCGATCGAGAAAGAAATCCCTTCAGCCTGGTAAGTTACGCACTTGCGAGACCCATTTCCTTTCTTCTATCCTCTCTCTCTCTTCTCCCTCCACCATTCGGCCTCATCGTCAGACCCGCGCAGCCTCGTGGCCATCAGCTCTCGTCGTGTCCGGAACCACCGATCTGAGACTGAGACCAATTGCGCCGGTTCGAGATGGGATGTGCCCACCGACCTTAAACCACTTTGCCCCCCGTATCCTCTCTCTCTCTCTCCACTCTCCTTTCTCTTTTCCTTCCTTTCCCTCCCATCCGCTTTCTCTCCCCCCTCTCCCCTGAGACGTCCGTCTTTCTTTCATATTCCCAGCTGCCCGATTCAATCTACGATCTGCAGTCTGTAACAGACCACGACCTGCATATCTGCGTTGCTTTTTCGCCTCCCCGCAGAGCTAACGGGACCCCGGTGACGTACAGAATTTCAATCGCGGCCAGATTCACCCTCTCGCTCTAGCTCCGCGCTTCGCTCCTTTCGTTCATTAACTCGTAGGCCTGACCGGCCCGAGAGCACTCTTTCCAACTACACCACCAACACCGTCACCCAGAACAACAGCTCCAACAACTCCTATAGACCCCGAGCTCCCTCCACCCTCACCGATTCCATTTATTCAACCGACCCGCCGACCTGGCAGCCCCCTTCCCATACCAATCGTTCTAGTGTCTCGTATAATTCGGGATCCGGCAGACAGACTAGCCAGATGGAGGTCGACCGCACTCGCACTCGGCGGGAGAGGACATTCGTTGGTAGTGAATGCGCCGTCTGTGAAGAGCCGTTGGAGCATACTCTGCGCGGAGAGCGTATTCTCCAATTATCATGTAGTCATGTGTCCCACGAAGCATGCTTCTATGAGTATATTCGCGAAATTGACTCGCAATACTGCCCGACCTGCAATGCGCCGCTAGGCTTAGATGCGAGTCGAGGTGGAAATGTCTTAGATGTCGGTATGTGAACAGGAGATCCCCCAATTCTGCCAATCCCCGCGTGACGCAATTGCATGACTAACTGGAATGCGACAGAAAAAATATCCAGCATCGTGCGCTCTGTGACAATGAGCGATAGCGCCACAACTCGTAGTGGTCTAACAACCCCCACCCCATGGGATCAACAATCGTCCCGTCGAGCACCCAGTGAGGGTGGTAACCGGTATAATGGCCCAGCACAATCGACCTTTAGTCGTCAAGATAGCCGGCGAGACAGTCGCGACACTACTGGACAGAGGGAGCGCGTTGAGCGGTTAACTGCAGTTTCCCACGCCCACCACTCCCACTCCAATTCCCACGCTCCTTCCGCCTCCGCCTCCGCCTCCGCTTCCCGACAGCCCCATTCCCGCAATGGCAGCGCCGCGGGCTCGTCAGGCGACTACCACAATGATGGTCAGCACACGAGTAGCGGACGCCGCCATGACTATGATGTGCAAGCGATGGAATCCGACCTTAGCCCCCGTCCCGGAGTTGCGAAGAACCCTATCCCTGCCCCAATTGTGACGGTGCGAAGCGAGTTCCCCACTATGAACCGATCTCGCCAGCAACAATCCCTTACTTGCTTGATCACCGTGGAGGTACCGGAAGGCAACTGGCGGCCTGATGCGGAGGATCTCCGACACACTCCCTCTGGCCAATCGCAGCCCGATGAGCCATTCTCTGCCCGATTTGGAGGCTCACAAGATGCTCGATCTCTGCAATATGAACCCGTTGAGAACATGGATGAGATTGCGGAGGAATTGAGGAACCGGGTGGATAATTGGCATGGTCTCGAATTTCGACGATTTGGCAAGCTCCGCCTGCACGGACAAATGCGCGTTGGCAAGGATCGGGAGTCATGGCAAGAATTGGAATGCTATCTCTTCGGGGAGATGCTCATTTGCGTCAAGGAGAAGAAGATCGCCGACTCTCGCAACCAATACGAGGAATCGAAGCCTAGAACTCGATGCACTCTGAAGGGTTCAATTCTGATCAAGAAGCACTTGAAATCGATCGAATCTGCCTCCGACGAACCTGTTCTGACTCTCAACCTTTCCGTCAGCGAATTGCCTTGCTTCTTCCTACGTTTCCCGAACCGCAACCAGCTTGAGATGTGGCGCCGTTCGCTGATTGATTTGCACCCGGTAGAGAATATCTCTCGCCATAATGACTATGATTTGGATAATTCGGGCACCGAGGAAGATGATTATCGCACCAGCCGTATTCAGCGACAGGCATCCATTAACTCTTCATATGGCGCCGGAAAGTCCAACAACACCGCCATCACTGACTACACCAACCCTGACATGGAGACGCCGTCTATCGACTCATTCCACATTCCCCTCGACCTTGTCGTGGTTATCCCTGTGTCCTCGTCTATGCAGGGCCTCAAGATCACCCTTCTCCGCGACGCCCTTAAGTTCCTCGTACAAAACTTGGGCTCCCGAGACCGTATGGGCTTGGTGACATTTGGCTCGAGCGGCGGCGGTGTTCCTTTGGTGGGCATGACCACCAAGTCTTGGAACGGATGGAACAAGATTCTGGACTCCATCCGGCCCGTGGGCCAGAAGAGTCTTCGTGCTGATGTGGTGGAGGGTGCTAATGTAGCCATGGATCTGCTGATGCAGCGCAAGTTCAATAACCCGGTTTCGACTATCCTGCTCATTAGCGACTCGTCGACCTCTGACGTGGAAAGTGTCGATTTCGTCGTATCTCGGGCTGAAGCTGCCAAGGTCAGCATTCATTCTTTCGGCCTTGGCTTGACCCATAAGCCGGACACGATGATCGAGCTGTCAACTCGTACCAAGGGTTCCTATCTCTACGTGAAGGATTGGATGATGCTGCGGGAGTGTGTTGCTGGATGCCTGGGCGCTCTGCAAACCACTTCACACCAGAATGTCAAGTTGAAGCTGCGCTTGCCGGAAGGCTCGCCGGCCAAATTTGTCAAGATTAGCGGTGCCTTGCATACCACAAAGCGTGCCACCGGCAAGGACGCCGAGGCCGCGTTGGGAGATCTCCGATTCGGTGATAAACGTGATGTCCTGGTGCAACTGGTTATCCAGCCAGACAATGCCACCCAAGACAACATGCCCCAAGATCCTTGGGAGAGTCTAGTTTCTGGTCTGGAGGCCCTCGGTGGGGGTATTGATGGGGATGAGCAACGGGTTCTGAGCGTTGAGGAGGTACCACTGATCCAAGCCGATCTCACCTACGGCGACCTCCTCCGCGACGGCCATCTCACACACTCGCCTCGCCCATCTCTCCTGGCTATAACGATGCTCCCTCCAAACCCCAGAGCCAAAGGCAGTCGTCCGACGACCCCTCCCATCCCACCCCACCCATCGATCGTGCAACGCCGCATGGAGCTCCTCACATCCGACATGTTAACCCGGGCCCTGACTCTCGTTTCCCGCGGCCAGCATGATCGAGGCCAACATCTTCTCAACGAAACTAGGAGTATCCTGAAGGGCCTCGGAAAGGGCGGTCTCCCCCCTCTACCCCCAGGAGCCCCCCGCTCAGGAACCAGCGACTCAGGCAGCCGCACCGACACGCCGAACTCGGCCTCTCCAACACCCTCATCAAGCTTCGCTGAAAGCCATGCCTCCTCAGTCTCGGACGCGAATACCATCACACCGAGCTCCTCTGTCGATGCCCAGACCATGGTTGCACTGAACGCTGACCTCGACTCGGCCCTTGAGTGGATTAACCACCCCGCTGTTTTCAGCCGTGATTCTCGAAAGGCCGTGTTACAGAGCATCGGAGTGATCTCTTCTCAGCGCGCTTATACCTACCGCACTCCCTCAGAGGGACACTGGGCTCAGCGCATCTCTGGCGTGCGACGATTGACGGATAAATCTAAGGATTGGCGCGAGATGGGCGATGATGCGTTGACGGAGGAGTGAGATATGCGATAGAGTGTGTTCTTTCCGTTCCATCTCCTTCCTTCCTTTGCATATCCATATATACGCCCATCTCGAGATTCGTACGCCATTCTCGTGAAGCCGGTCATGACCCTTCCAAGTTCTTTCTTATACTATACCTCCTCGCTACCCCATTTACCTATATTACCTCACACCACACCTTCCCTCTCCCTCTTTCTTTCTGCATGCTTGTTCTTCTTTTCCTTGCCATGATACCACTTTGTTCCCACCATGACTGCGCGACATGATTCCAGGGGCTTTTTGTTTTCGACCTGTTTCCGTTATGCTATGGCCTGTGGGTTGATCGTGCTGTGCATTTGCCTCCGATTCTGATTCCGATATCTGATTTCATACTGTTTTGGTTTGGTTTGGTTTGGTCTGGTCTGGCCTTGGTGTGGATGAGCTTTTTACCTGCTTTGGCTTTGGGATGTCTACTATGCCCTTATTTCTTTTTACCTTTACCCTTATTACTCCCCCCACGCCCTTTTGGTACGTTTTGGTACATTTTGATGAAATCTTTCTCCTTTTCCTTGGGAGTCTGTTTGTGGATTGATTTGGTTGGCTTTTCGACTGGATGCCTGCATGCGTGTCCCGAAAATATCATGATTATTGGACTCTGGTTTTGTTTATAGCTACCCCTCCTCCTATCTCTTTTTGCATAATTGACTGCCCCGCTTGCGAATAATGAATGACTGCATGTGTTGATTTAATTGAAGATTTTTCTGTCTGATTTCAAGATATTCGTGAACTTGTTTGTAAAGATTAGGATGTTGGCGTTGGCGCTGAGTAGAATTGGGATTTTGTGGCCTTTCGACGTCAAGTTGAACAGAGGACACTGTAGTTCGGTATAGATATTTACAACTAATTATTAATATCAATGAAATAAAAAGTCTAGAATGATTAGTCCGCTGCCATAAAATCCTCGAGTAATTGGGTATTTTTCATAGAAGACCCTGGAAGATCCGAGTTGTACCCTAAGGCTACCTACACCCTGCGCCTAAACGCCGGAAGTGGCTGCTTATCGCCGAGTCCAGCCGCAAATCATGCGCTTCCACTCCGACTTGAGTCACTCACTCCTTCACCTCCACCTTCACCTTCACCTCTCCTTCCAATACTCCCACAACCACCTATACAATAATAGAACCGATGTTCACACAACTGACTCTGCGCGCTCTACGCGCCGCACGAACGCCCGCATCGCAACCCTCAAAATACCTGAACTTCACCTCCAACCTCCACCCGCTCTCGCGCCTAAGAACATCAGCACCTCAAATAGCATCAAGATGGCTCACACTATCAACCATCCCCAGAACCAGAACCAAACTCCCATTACACCTCCACTCAAACACAACCCTTCCACAAACAACACAACGCCCATTCACCTCAACGCCAAGGTCTTCATTCCGCACCTCAACCAAATCCAACTACCAATACCAAAGCCGACCAAACTACAACCGCTTCGGCGGCCACGGTGGCGGCGGTGGTTCACAACGAGGCTCAATATTCCACACCCTCCTCGCAAAGTCCAAACCGCAACACTTCGTAATCATCGGAATCGGAATCTCAGGAATCTACCTATACAACACAGATGTGGTAGAAATGACCGGTCGACGCCGCTTTAATTGCGTGTCCGCGGAGCGCGAATTGGCAATGGGTGCCGAGAGTTATCGGGAGGTTCTTGCTTCGGAGCGTGGGAAGGTTTTACCTGATTATCATCCTTTGACTAAGAGTGTTGATCGCGTTTTGCAGAGGCTTATTCCTATGGCGGATATTGAGGGTGCGGAGTGGAAGGTTCATGTTATTAAGGATGATGGGATGGCTAATGCGTTTGTTTTGCCTGGGTTAGTTATCTCCCTCCTTCTCTTTTTTACCCCCCGCGCATGTGCCGAGCCGACGCAATGCTAACATTTGTTTCACAGAGGCAAGGTATTCGTCTACACCGGAATTCTACCAATCTGCCAAGACGAAGACGGTCTCGCCGCCGTCCTAGGCCACGAAATAGCGCACGTCGTAGCGCGCCACCCAGCCGAACGAATGAGTACCAGCGTCCTAACGATGGGAACGATATTCCTCGTCTCAATGCTATTCGATGTCTCGGGATCATTATCGTCCACGCTAGTGAATCTGATGTGGAGTTTGCCCAATTCGCGTACGCAGGAGGCTGAGGCGGATAATATTGGTTTGATGATGATGTCGAAGGCTTGCTTTAATCCTGAAGCGGCTGTTAAGCTATGGCATCGTATGCAGCAGCAGGAGAAGGGGGCTCCGCCGCAGTTTATGTCGACTCATCCGTCTAGTTATAATCGGGAAGAGGCGATTCGGGGGTGGTTGGAGAAGGCGGAGATGATTTATCAGGATAATGATTGTGGGTCGATTGGGAAGTTTAGTAAGTTTTGTTCTCCTGATCCTTGAGTTTGGTTGATTAGCTGACGAGTAATATAGTGCCCAGCTTTCAAAATGCGATTAGGTCGAATAGTTCGGCAGTGTGGTGAGCTAAGCTTGAGCTTGAGGCTGAGGCTTAAAGCTGACTCAACTGTCGATGTAATATATTCATACATGTACACTATTATCATGAAATATAGCCAATTATGTTATTGCCTAAAATATGAAACTGAATTTTGTAGAATAGTACCATAATATCAACATTACCTCCTACCTACTAGTACTACTAGTACTGCGAGTAGCGGGGCGGTCAACAGTTCCCCTCCGTGCAAACGCAGCAAACCCACCGTCCACCCAAAAATTCCCCGGGCACCTCTGGACGAAGCTCATCGACTCCCCTTTTGATTTGAACCCCCTCATATTCAGTCAAATCCACATCGGACGCGACCTTTCACAATGTCGCTATCCATCCCCGGGCCCTCTCAGCAGGGCCTCTTCAAGCAGGGGTACCAAACGTAAGAAGATCCCTCCCCCCTCAACACATCCAAATCCCACCTCCTTATCCGCTCGGAGGGGAGGCTGCTCCAGAAGCTAGTCCAGCCCAGCTAACCACAATTCCATCGATACAGCCACGACGCTGAGGATGGAGCTGTTATCCGCAACATCGAGGCCTGCCAGGCCATCTCCGGCACCGTTCAGACTTCCCTGGGCCCCTACGGCCGCAACAAGATCGTCATCAACCACCTGCAGAAGATGATTCTGACCTCCGACGCTGCGACCATTCTCCGTGAACTGGATGTTGTGCACCCCGCTGCTAAGCTGCTGGTTATGGCTAGTCAGCAACAGGATGCTGAGATGGGCGATGGCACAAACCTGGTCATCGTTCTGGCTGGAGAGCTGCTGAAGAAGGCGGAGGAGCTTATTCGTTTGGGATTGAAGACCAGTGATATTACCTCAGGCTATGAGAAGGCACAGAACTTCGCTCTGAAGACCCTAGAGGGTATGTTTGACTTCCTTCTTTTATATTCGAGTTTGGTGGGGGTTGTCGGGATAGGGGAGGATCGAGTCTCATGACCGTTGTGATCGGCTTTTTTTTTAAGATGGATACTTTGCTAACTAGTACCTTCTTGCGATAGATCTCGAGGTTGACCGACTCAAGGAGATGCGTTCCACTACCGAGCTCAGCAAGGCCCTTCGGACGGTCATTGCTAGCAAGCAGTCTGGCGTTGAGGATACTTTGGCGGAACTCGTCGCGGAGGCTGTCCTTGCCGTGCTTCCCAAGAACCCCCTCAACTTTAATGTTGACAATGTGCGTGTCGTTAAGATTATGGGTGGTAGCTTGGAGCAATCCAAGGTGGTGAAGGGTATGGTCTTCGGCCGTGAGCCGGATGGAATTGTCAAGCAGGCTCGCAAGGCCAAGGTCGGCGTGTTCAGCTGCCCAATTGATATCTCGCAGACCGAGACCAAGGGTACCGTTCTGCTGAAGAACGCCCAGGAGATGGTGGACTTCACCAAGGGCGAGGAGGAGCGTCTGGAGGCTGCTATCAAGGAGCTTTATGACTCCGGTCTCCGCGTTCTCGTTGCTGGTTCTACCGTCGGCGACCTGGCCATGCACTACCTCAACCGCTTTAACATCCTGGTTATCAAGATTCTCTCCAAGTTCGAGCTCCGCCGTCTGTGCCGCGTTGTCGGCGCTACCCCTCTGGCCCGTCTCGGCGCCCCCATGCCCGATGAGATGGGTACCGTTGACGTTGTCGAGACCACCGAGATCGGTGGTGACCGTGTCACCGTTTTCCGTCAAGAAGATGCCAACTCCGCCACCCGCACATCCACAATCGTCCTGCGCGGTGCCACCCAGAACCACCTGGACGATGTCGAGCGTGCCATCGATGACGGCGTGAACGTCGTCAAGGCCATCACCAAGGACCCCCGTCTCGTCCCCGGTGCCGGCGCCACCGAGATCCAGCTCGTCGAGCGAATCTCCGCCTTCGCTGACAAGACCCCCGGTCTGCCCCAGCACGCCATTCGCAAGTTCGCCGAGGCCTTCGAGGTCGTTCCCCGTACTCTTGCCGAGTCTGCCGGTCTCGATGCCACCGAGGTTCTCTCCCGTCTGTACACCGCACACCACCGCACCAACACGGATGCCCAGTCCGAAGGTGAAGAGGAGGGCAGCTCATCCGAGGAGGAGGAGCCCTACTGGACTACCGGTGTGGACCTGGAGGTCGGATCCGGCGGTGACGGTACTCTCGATACTGTTGACGAGGGTATCCTCGACTTGATGGCCTCCAAGAGCTGGGCTATTCGCCTTGCCAGTGAGGCTGCTCGCACTGTTCTCAGCGTCGATCAGATCATCGTTGCTAGACAGGCTGGTGGGCCGAAACCCCCAGGCCCCAACCCTAACTGGGATGAGGATTAAACGTTTGATTATGAGGCTTCGAGACCGCTGGGACGTTGATAGATCTACGTACGATATCACGAAAAAAAGTCGGCTGGTGTGTATAGCAGAGTATGATAATACATCCCTACATTTTGGTCAATTTTTTCCTTTTGTAGATATACGTAGATTCAACAGCCAATTGTTGAGGCTTCCTCCCTAGCTGATGGAAGCTTTCCTACAGTAGAGACGAAGTACGGACTTTGTGCTGCGCTTTCTTCCATTTCTTCCGAAACAAAAGTGTATTATTTAAATCGAGAATTCTCATCATCTCAACTACTCATGCGCATTCTTAATACTACCTTGCTAGTATCCTGTTGATAGTACCCCATCTGGTACAGTTGATGGCCTGTATATGATGGATGACTAAGATCACGTGACACCCAGATTTTCCCCGAAACTCTTGCCATTCTTTTCGTCCGCATCGCGGTTAGAGCTGTCCTTCTCCATTTGCCCCCTCCACCGTCAATTGAATTCAAATTTGATTCGGAGTCTCCGACCCGTTCACGCCTTCGTCATGTCCTTCCCCATCCAGTCCGCAGCTCGCTGCGCCAGACAGCTGTCCGGCTCCGTCCGCCCATCCTCCCTGCGCATCGCGACCTCATACACAGCCCGCACACCCAGCTACCGACGATGGGAATCGACCGAGGCCGCTGCCCCTACCAACCCCAAGATCACACAGATTGTCGACCAGATCAGCACATTGACTCTGCTTGAGACCGCCGACCTCGTGTCTAGCTTGAAGGTTGGTCATGAACCCGTGATGCCATTAGATATGGGAGCCGCTGTTTCAATCTTCAATGATTGCTAGAAATATATCGACAATGTATTGTTCTTCAATTGCTAACTCGTCATCTTTAATAGACCCGCCTGAACATCCCTGACCTCCCTGTTGGTGGTTTCGCCATGGCCCCCGGAGCCGGCGCACCTGGTGCCGCCGCCGCCGTCGAGGAAGAGGAGGCCGCTCCCGCTGCTGCCGAGAAGACCCTGTTCAACCTGAAGCTGGAGGGCTTCGAGGCCGGTTCCAAGCCCAAGATCATCAAGGAGATCAAGAACATGCTCGGCCTGTCGCTGGTTGACAGCAAGAAGTTCGTCGAGTCCGCGCCCAAGATCATGAAGGAGTCTGTGCCGAAGGAGGAGGCTGAGAAGATCATCGAGACTCTCAAGGGTCTGGGTGCTAAGGCTGTCATGGAGTAAGTTAGGGGAAGAAGACCTACTGCTTTACTCGGGGACCAAGAAGAAGAAAAAATATCGGACAGCTTTGTTTGTCTGGGCCGAGGATTATCTTTAAAAGGCTTCCTCTTTTCCTTCCTACCTGTGTTTTTTCATTACCGAGGACCCTTTTTTCTCCCTTGTACTTGCACGGCTTGAGCTTTGCGGAGATCTGAGCGTTGTTTGTTGGCCTGGGCGTGTGAGGGCAAATGTACATTATACGCATTTTTGTTAAGGACCCCGTCTGTTAAAGAGGGTTTGTTTGATTAATTTATGCATTGAGCATGTTCAAAGTACTATCTTTCTCCATAATACTGCATAGCGTAAGCATAGTTCGTTTAATTTTCCCGGGAATGAATGATGTACCCATAGACCAAATAAAATGGTGGTCTCCATGAAAGCGGACTCGCCAATTCCGACCTCCGCGGTTTTGCCCAACCTCCGCAGCAACTCCAATTCCTCCCCAATTTCTGCTTTGCGCATTACCCAACAACACCGCCTCGGGCCTACGACATTGCACCCACAATGTCGAGGCCAACAACCTCTCTAAAACAATGGCTGCGCCTACGGCAGACATTATCCACGCAAATACCATCAACGATCAGCCCACGTGCGCGCAATCTCGTACTCTCCGCCGTCAATGCCTCTGCCTCCCGTTCAACGACGAGCAGTAGTGACACAGTCACGTCGAAACGCTCCTTTCACAGCACCCGAGCTCGACAGGCTACTGCTCCGAGAGGTCGCAAAGCACCGGGAACAGTGGTCAGACAGAGACAAGCAGAGCGGGAGGGACTAATGGAGCAGAGAATTGGCGTAAATGGACAGCTTTTCATGAAGTCTAGTGTGCAAAACCGAACGAAGAAAAGTATGGGCGAATGTCTGGAATTGCATGAAAAGGTTGCGGGGACGGTTTACGATGCTGCCATTGCAGACGGTCAGCTGCCGCGGGAAATCAGCTTTAAGACATATAACGATATTGGAGTGAAGTTGATCACGGCTGCGTTTGAGAGTGTTGTCTCTGCAGCTGCGGTGAGGGCTATATCAGTTGGTGCGTCTCTACTGCTTCATGAATTACAATCCCTTCCAATTGTTGGGGAACGGTTGCTTGGAGGTGTTTCCTATATACATCTGACAGACTTGCTAATACTGGTGTACAGATGTTGACGCCGTCTTCCGCATTGGTCACCACGTCGCCCTACCACTGGAAGAACCCGCGATCGCAGAATGGATTCTTTCCTCGTGCGCCAGAGCCAAAGCACGCCTCCCACTAGTCATCGTGGTTAACCGAGCCATCTCAGGAGAGAACAACGTTGTACCAGCCCGCACACAGTGGACGGACGATATCGAGGAGCTAGCACGAACCGACTACCCACCTGCAATACTTCTGCACGCACAGATCCAAGGTCGTCGCGGCAAGTACGAATCTGTCTTCAAGCAATTCGAGAATAGGATACTTCCCCGCGTCTCGCCGACACGCAAGCGACCGAATATGTTCTCCAGCATTCAAATAGGAGACAAACTAGACTCACCTTACCGAACATATGCACTGCTCCGCGCCGCGCACGACCAGCAATTCAATTCGGCGGAAAGTCGACAGAAAGCAGACGAGGCGATCCGTATCGCGGCTATGGAATTCAATGACCCCGAAGCTTTGACTGAGTATGCGTCTGTTATGATGAATGAGGGTAATTTGGATATGTATGAGGAATGTATGTGCAAAGCCGCAACAGCTGGTCATGGTAAAGCCTCATTCTACCTCGGAAATTTCTATTACTTGACTTTCCTCGGGAAATACAAGACTCGCGGTGAGAGGGAGTCTAATCAGAATAGGTGGCCGCCAGCTTGGATGGCGCGGCTTACGGGTCTGAATGACCCTGCGAAGTCTTCTTCGCTCGTGAACAGGTCGATGAAATATATTGCCTCGTTTTTGAACCGGTCGATGCCGCAGAAGGCGTATCATCAGCTCGCTTCGAATTGGTATCATGTTGCTTTTGCTCAGGGCCATAATTCTGCAACTTTTATGTTGGCACTTCTTAAGCGTGAAGTCGCTGAGTCGGACGCGGAGTTGGAAGATGCGGGTATGTTCTTTGAATATTCTAGGATGGCTGGGGATGAGGAGTTGAAGAAGCCTATAGCCGAGTTGGAGAAGAATTGGTTTAATCGTGATTTTGAACCTACTTTGCCGAAGAAGTTTATGGCTGTACGATAGTATATTGGGTCTGTCTACCTATGGTGGGATTCGATAGGAGAGGATTTGGAGAGAGTATAGTGTATCAGTTGCATTGCATTGCATTGATATCCCAAGCTTGATTTGGCAACATGCATTTCCCGTTGATTAATTGATGTAGACTTTAAAATTGGTATGTAGCTAAGGCTGAGTGTTGGGTATGAAAATTATTGGTATTGGCTTTATTAGATAGCTGCCGGATTCCCCAGACATGCTCGTTGATCGTTGTCGCAAACTTTCAAGCTCCAAGTGACGAGGAATTATGTACGGCAGTTTCTGTGACACAAAGTCTTTGGGCACATATATGCGTTTCTCCTACCGGGATAGAAGTAGACTGGCGCGGTTGGTCTTATGAACAAGAGTCTGCCATCTGAAAGCCGGATTGGGTATAGCTTTGGCGCTCGTAACCCTATCCAGCGTCTGTCGCGGTAATAGCCGTATCACATGTACACTGACTTTGTTGACGGGGGTCGATTTTCACAAGGCGCGAATCGAATCTGGATATCACTCTTCCAATGGGTTGACATCGAGGATGTTCGTGGAGGCGATCATCTCTTCTTCGGAATGGCAGGAACACCCTCACTCTCCCTCAACTCAGCCAACCTCTTCTCTCTCTCGACCAAGCGATCTTTCTCTTCCTTGATCATCTGCTCAACGGTCTTCGTCGCCTCAGACATCCTGTCAAGCTCCTTATTCTCCGTCGTCTTGCTATAAGGATTCTTCGGCGTATCACCGAGCGGAATATCCGCCGTCCGACCAATCTTCGAATTCTTGCCCTTGGCCCTAGGCACAGAGCCCGCCGGACCACCAGTAAGGACCTCGTAGAAAGGCTCGACAGGCTCATTGAAGATAACCTCCTCGTAATTCTGACTAACAACCACCTCCCGACGCTCCTTCATACCCTCCGCATCCGGGCCGTAGGGGTGCAATTTCAAACTGTGCCATAGGGTTTGCGGCTTCTCGTTGGATTCTGGGACGAAGTAGAGCTTGATTTGGATTTCGAATTCACCCCAGCCTGTTTCGACGACTTCGAAGGGTGGTTGTTCGATTGTGCGGACGTTTTGCGCGTATGTTTCGTGGAGCTTGAATTGGACTTTTTTCAGCCAGTAGGAGATGTCTTCGTCGTTGACGCCTTTTACGAAGATGCGCCATTGGTGCGTGTGGTCTGTTGGGGCGTTGGCGGGACGCTTCTCTGGATCGAAGAGTTGGGCTTCCGTGCCGAAGACTGTGTACTTTGTTAATTCTGGGATTTGGGTTATATGGTGGAGATTCGCTTTTGTCGAGACATACTGAATGGTCGGAATGCTGAGACGCCCTATTGAGTGAAGCCGTTAGTTGAAGGGTTCAATGATGAGAGGGGGACATTATTTGAGCTGGATGAACGGGGTATTACTCACTCTGACGCGCTTGTTTCCAGTTGCGGATGGCATAATGACGAGGTCTCTCGAATCAAATCAAATCACGGACTGGGGGGAGTCGTGAATCGCAAGTCTGGAGTGAACTCGAAAGTTGCAAGGGCGGACTGCGCGGCGCGAAGAGGCATTTGCGACAGCACGTGACTCGGTGACGGCATGGAAGCTGCCATAGCTTGAGATGATCTGATCTCCTTCATATTCATATTTCCGGATTGAGCATGCTATTTTGTCTTTGCCGACGAACTTGAACTCTATCTTGAATTGACTGTCATCGAAAAAGATATCTTAACTTATACAATGGCTGCCAAACGGCTTGTCGTTGCTGGAGGAAGTGGTTTCCTAGGTTCGCACACCTCTTCCCCCGGCGCATGGGCCGATGTTCGCCAGGCTAACTTGCTGCTTCAGGTTCCAGGATCTGCAAATCTGCAGCTGCACGAGGCTGGTCTGTTGTTTCACTAAGGTTTGTCGCTTCTTCATAGTCCAAATGATCGTTCATTTCTCCTAATGGCGTGTCCATCAGTCGATCCGGAGAACCGCGGTGGGATGCCGTGACAGACTCCTCTGATCGTCCTAGCTGGGCGAGCTCCGTGGAATGGGCCAAGGCCGATCTCTTGAAACCAGAGAGCTACAAGCCTTTCTTGACCAATGCTTCAGCTGTTGTACACTCTATGGGGATTTTGTTGGAAGCCGATTACAAGGGTGTTGTACAAGGAAGAGAGCCGATTGTCAGTGGGCTCCAGCGCGCATTCAGCTCATCGAAGCTGGGTAGCCAGAATCCTCTCACACGGCATGAGGGCGAGTCGCTGGAACCCAAGGAAAAGGATGGCCAATTAACTTATGAATTAATGAATAGGGATTCCGGTATGTTCCAGTCCAACTATTGTGATTTATATCTAGAGACTCGAACGCTGACCCATTGCTATTGGCGGAACTTAGCCATCGCATTGGCCCAAGAATCCTCGAGCGAACATGTCCCAGCATTTGTATACATTTCCGCCGCGGCGGGTGCACCCGTCCTTCCAGCCAGGTATATCACCACCAAACGAGAGGCCGAGGCCACCATCACCTCCACCCTTCCAGACCTGCGGAGTATCTTCATTCGCCCAGCGTTTATGTATGACAACAGCCGAAAGTTCACGCTGCCCATTGCGCTGGGTGGATTTGTCGCCTCAGAGTTCAACACTTTGCTAGGAAATAAACTTGGCTTCCTCGGGGCTATGGCCGAAAAACCACTAAAAGTCGATGTGGTGGGCGAGGCGGTGGTCGAGGCCCTGGAGGACGAGTCGACCAAAGGTGCTGTGGGAACAAAGCAGATTGAAGCGCTGGCAACAAAAGCCTGGAGAAAATCAATGCTTTAAGGCAGGGCTTGCTATTATTGGTCCATTTGAGACTGTGCATATCAGTCTCTCAATATCGAGAACCGTGCAAACAAGTCAAAACTCTTCGCTGGTTATGGAGGGGTGTCTTGCACCAGGCAAAACACAAAATGTCCAGCATGTACATTAGCTTGATTTTTTATTTCATGTATCATTAGATCATGGTGCCTCGCTCGAAACTGTCCCGAATTTCGGTAGTGTACTAGAAAACGACGTTAGTACATTCGCTTCAAATACTTGCGATCAGATGGTCAGATGGAAGACATACCTTGTTGTAGAAGCGTGACAACTTTTGGTTGAACTGTTTGTTCTTCTCGTTGATGTATGTGACGTCTGCCTCCTCGTCGCCACGGCGCTCCTTGCGCTTCTTCAAGCGGACCTCCTCAGCCTTGCGGAGATCTGTTACCAGTCTGTCCACGGCCGCACGGTCCGGCTTGTTGTCGGTAAAGCCCGTGCTGTCTGCGGTGGAGTAGAAACTGCCGTTTTTGTCGACAGCAATCATTTCCCCATCGGCGGTCTCGACAATCTCCAAATCGCCATTGGCAGCTGCTTTCTCGATGGCGGCGATCTTGTCCTGCTCATAGGCCTCTAAGTTGGGCTGCAGCTCCCGCATCTGGCGATCATAGACCTTTCGAGCGTCTTGAGTGTAGTCCTGGAACGCGACATCATCGCGGTGACGTTGTTTCTTCTCTAGGCGGCGGTCCCACTTCTCGGATTCATCCACAGTCCAATCCCAGGCTCTCTTGCGTTCGAAATCTTCCCCTGCTGCTTCCGTGTCCGCTTTGAGGAGATTGTGGGAGGCAAACGCGTGTTTGCGGGATAGGTTGTTCAACAGTGACGGGTCTGTTGCAAGTCGCTGTGTCTCTGCTGCAGTCTCTTTCATATTGCGCTCGGCGCCAGATTTCTACTTTGGGGTCAGTTTTCTCTTCAGGTAAAGCAACGGGTGTTCTTCAACATGGCCCTTGCAGATAAAGTATAAGAATGACCTACCGCTCGCGCCTGAAGAGCTTTGAATCTCTGTAGTCTCTCGCGCGCCGAATTGGCCGCCGCATCTCCATCGTCATCCTTCTTTTCTGTCGTCGTCGGCTCTTCTGCGGCTGGGGGGTTTTCGGGAGCAGTCTCAGTCTCAGTCTGCTCAGGATGGTTGGGGGCCGCCTCTTTTTCAGCGGCCTCTTGCTTTCGTGTTCTAGGCATTATGACAAGCTCTGGGTCACAACCTTTACCAGTTGAGTATGTAGGTGAGGCGATGAGGATGTGTTTTGATAAGGATCTGGCTGCTGACGGTCATCGATCGGTCAAGTCGGCCGCATTTTAGACCGCCCTTGACACCGCCTTTGCGAACTGCCGCCCCAAGGCATCTCCACTCGTGGGTCGTTCTCCGCATTTCCGTTGTTGTCTTGATCCATTACGAGTACTACTACCACTCACACTCAGTATGGGAAGTCTCCTGCGGTTGCTGCAAAGACCCCGGCGTCAATTAAGTCGGTCACTTTTGCAGCCATCGTTGCGTTTTGTATCTCCTCTCAGCGGTGTTGCTGCTCAGTCTTTCGACCCGTCCCCATCTGAGCTTCTACGTGCTACACTCTTGGGGTCGGTCACCTCCAAGACCAACAATGAATCTAATGACGAAAAAAGCCATCGGGTTCTTGAGCTGCTTGACTTTCAATGGCAGCATGGTAGTCCTCCTCCGTCATTATGGTACGCCCTAAAAGGCGTTTCGTCTGCCGCCTATACACAGGGCCAGAGCCGGCTTCCCTCAATTGCAACTCTATCTTCCCTTCGAGACGTGACAGAAAGACTCGCCGTGAATGACCAGGGAGCCGAGTTATTACAAGTCAATCTAGAGCAGATTATTTTGCGCTGCCGTACAAAACATCCGTCTACGGAAGTTCTCTCAACATTGGGAGATATCGTTGTGAGGCTTCAGCGACTAAAACTCTCGATTGACCCTACGCTCTACGAACTCGGAATGTACATCGCTGCTCAAAATCTTTCATCTGAAGCATTTTACCGGTTCTTTACGGGTCTCCTCGAGCTGACCCCTGGCGAGTTGCACGTCGAAAATGGCTTTGAGATTGTTCAAGCTTTATACGAAACTGTTCGCCAGGAACTGTTTGAAACCCCGCATTACGATACCACACATATCCTTGCTGAGATCACCGGTGAATACGATGCTACCTCAGAGAATGGCAGTATCAGATTCCATGATATAATCCGCTCACAGCTCAAGGACGACCAACATTTGGCTAGCTGGACCAATTATCTCTGCTTATTATCCAGACTTCAAAGCGGCGAGCCTTTAATCAAATTATGGAACGATTTCCTAGCCACATTTCCGGAAGAGAGCCAGAAGACATTGCACTCGATGTACACCGTGGTTCTAGATTTAGTGCGGGCCAGGCGTTCGGAAACTGCTGCTATATTCCTTGAAGGCATTTCGATCCGCAATGGAGATAACCTACCACATATTGCAACGTTCCAATATTTACAAGAAATACTCGATGACTCATTTGTCTGCGAAACTTTGGCAGATATTGCAGGCGATCAGTATGATGCACTGCTCGAGGTTTCCTTCAAAAACATGGAACAACGACTAGGAATACGTTGGGATAAAGCTCAGCAACCGGAAAACGAGGCCCATATCAGCATCACTGCGGAATCGCCATGGTCAGTATTCGAAGACCAGCCCCTTCTGACAATCGACGGCGACTGTGCCGGCTATGACGACCCTAGTCGGCTGTATGCCGAGCTTCAAGCCTCGGGCTGTTCTCATTTACCAAACCAACTGGGCCAAATTGTAGAACTACTTCACGACAATGATGGCATTGGACTCAAAGTAGTTCCAGAGGGCGCTAGTGAAATTGATCTACCAGAACTTCGATGGTGTCCTCGACATTCGCCTGTTGAATTCTCGCACGCTGAACTCCCAACCCTGTCAGACCGCTCCCGAGAATGGACGCCGGCTTCACTTGGACTAATATGGGTTCGTCCTCTTATCAGTGGCGTGCCTCAGCCAAGAGGAAAGTCTTTTCATCTCATGCAGCTGGGTTCCCTGGATATGCGGCGCGGGCCACATGAGGCGTGGCAGCCATCGGGTTACATTGTCGGCTGGGACCGTCAATCTGGGCATATGAGTGCAGTATTTGTTGGGGCAAACCGCGAAGTTATTGACCGCGGTCCCATGCCATCAGATGCTCCATTCGGAACTCTGCTACGTATTCGGCCCTCTCATATGCCAGACTCCGGTCCTTGGAGCTCTGTGGATCCTTTCCACCTGGATTTGGACCCAAGCCTAGACCTAGGCTTTCGATAGTTTCTTCCACCCGAAATGCTACTGCATATAGTTTGTGGGTTCGATGTGAACCTAATGTATCAACATGGAAATGCCGTTGGAGACATCTGAGCATGGACGGACGATCTCACATGTAGGAAAAATGGGTTGAATACCCCACATCAATATGAATAGCCTTGTAGATCGGGTTCGTCCAATGTCTACAACCCCGATTTTTTGTCCCTCGCTTCCTTTACTCCCGATTGACAGCACATCACATACACGCCGCACAAGCCCACTGTGGGACATTCTCGCTTCGGAGTCCAACGGGGATTAACCATGATCGTGGATCTCAGTCAGCGATCAGTTGATTGGATCGGCAATTACCATGATCAGCGGCGACAAGTAAAACCCACCACTTTGGAGCTGCATCCTTCTCAGGTCCATCGAGACGCCACAGCGTTTCCTATCAACAAGTATGCGTCTCCGGTACGCACCCCGACTGCTTCCACCGACCCTAAGACGGAGCTAACAAGGATCGACGGTGGGATGCGCAAGCCACCGGGATTGGACACTCTATTTTGAAGGGTGGTGCATCGATCGCCTGCTTCCACTTTTCTGCGTTTCGTCTATCCTCTTCAACTGCATCTCGCTATGAATGGAAGGCTTTATTTCCCTGCCAAAATGAATGTCTACGTTCTGGACATGGTAGGTACCGCAGCGACAGGTTGAGCGCTGGGCTTCTCGCGTATGCTATTGCAGTAGCTCTGCAGCAGTGGATGCCTTCGCAAGGCTCACCACCATGAGGCAATCGGTGCCACCGTTGTGATCCTATCATACTTGCGATACTCGGACATGGGTGGGGCGCGTGGTTACCCCTCTGCCTAGGCTAGCTTGTGTATGACAGCCCGTCGAGCAATCTCCGCGGGTCTCGCTTGCGCTGGTAGGGACAACTCTTCTTTGACGTGGTCCCACGTCCGATGATTTGCCGACAAACATGTCCCTTGGGTCGAGGGATACAGAATGGACAGGGATATGGAGAAACAGGGAACAGGGAATACGCTAAACAGGGGCAGACGCAGTCGACAAGGATTGCTGAAGAGCTGTCATTGACGGACGATACATCCAACCACCTTCTGTTGAAATTTGGAATTCCGCGATCTACGCGATAATATCTGCAGTGCCGTGAACTTAGATTGAATCTCGGATGCGACAAGCGAACGATACGAACTTGGCAACGTTGCCTCGGTGCTTGGACCCTCCGCACCGGCCATTAACGCTGGTGATGAAGGAGAAAAATAAGAAAGAATAGAAGGAAAAGTTAAAATAGTTCGCCTTCTTTACCCGGATTCTGGCTGCCTTTGCCGATCCGATCTCAATTGACAGCGTGTGTTGCTTGATCACAAACGTGTAACGTGGAAAGGCAGCAAGCTCGGTCTTCTTCCATGCCCATGCCATGCGAGGGATGACTGGCAAGCACTGCCGTGAAACACTGATCTACTTTGATTTCCTGGAAACCGGTGACATTAGTGACTTACCGACTGTTAGTGCCCGCATCTTCCCTTGTGGTTCATCTCTCCCCTCCCTCCCGGAAGCTTGCCACCTTCAATGCACGGACGTCGTCAGAGGGGGCCTCGGTGCAAAGCCAACCGTCAACAGGTGCCACTGACGCATTCGCCCAGATCCCTCCACTGTGGGGACTTTCTTTTGGGAAGATCGTTGTCTGTTTTGATTTATCTCACTTGCCAAGCCCCATGGAGAGCACGCCAATCACTCGGGGCCGGACCTGCAGACCCGTCCGTCCGTGCCATTTACTGGACGTGATTCCAAAATGATGCTCGAGATCAGCTCCAACCATTCTGAGGGTCGGTCAGCACCCGATCGACGGGTATCCCCGTTCACTTCCCGTGCAGGTGGTGTGTTGTGTCCACTCTATAAAGCGGAGCTCTGAGTTTTTCTGCACTTTTGAGGGGGACCCCGTTCCCACCGGTCCACCGTTCCATGGGACACACGGCCTCTAATTTAGGAACCAATCCGCGATGTATGAAATATTACACCAACCAAGGCATCCCCTGCCTAGGATCCCTCACTAGATCCCTAGCTCCTGGCCACCGTGTGCTGGCCAAATTTTCATCAGTCCCTATCACCATCACAGGGAAAACACAGCCCCTCTAAAAGTCGTTTCGAGGAGGGATTCGCTAGGGTTTTTGCCCCCATCACACCCATCACACTCAAACCCCCTACCACCCCCACCAAAACGGGCTGGGGCTCAGGCAACTAGGAGCAAGCCACTTTCACCTCCTTCACAGGCCACAGCTGTGGGGATTGGTCTCGACTGCAGCATGGATGGTCGTGTAATCGCCCCAATTGTTTGTTGACCGTCTTTCACAGGCTCTATCCTGAGATTTTTGTTCCTGACAGCAACTGATGCCCGAGGATCAAATTCGTGAAGCCGCAGCAGTACACACACAGCGGTACACAGGCCCTTACTCCTCTCTCCACCGTGGCTGTGGCGAACAACGATTGCTCGGCCCGTTCCCCCGGTTTTTGTGCTTCTCTACTCCGTAACAGGACCGCCAATCGTATACGTTTGTAGTGATGGGGCTAGTCGGGGCTGACTCAAATAGACAATGCCCAATTCGCAATTTCTCTGATATCTGCAAATCACTGAAATTGCTCAAAATAAAAAAGAAAATAATAATGAAAAAAAGAGGAACGAATCCACACAGCCTCCGCTCCCTGCACGCTTCGCCTCGTTGATTGGACCGTGCTCGGCGCTGCACCGGCGAGGGGAAAATCCGGTGCGTCCAACATTTTGATGGACAGCTGAACATCTCCTGATCTTCCAATTCCTTCAGTCGTGGGCAGAACTCTCTATTCTTCATGGCGTGCCTTACCTGGGAAAAATAGCAGAGAAAAAAAGAGAAAAAAAAACTAAGAAGAGGGAAAATCTGGATCTGCACCCTGCGGTTTATCAGATGTCTTGACCGTAGGCCGAGCAGATCCAGGATATGCAATCAACCTTTCAGGTTCCTATCTCCACCGTGGCCCCCATTATATCAAGTCAAGATCAAACCGCAAATCTACATTTGAGACATCGACTCCGCTCCGACGCGGCTGTGGCTGGTCTGACCGCTCCCTGTTCAATGCCTCTGGCGCTGAACTCATGAACCCACCGTTCCAATACGGCACGACTTTAAAATCAGCGCAACGGCTCGCATCAACGGCGCCCGCGCGACCCAGAATAGATGTCGAGGACTCCGTCGCAGCAATGCGGGCACCCTCCTCCTGACAACAGGGCCTACGACCCGCGATCCCGACCAAACATGCCCATGGCATATGAACCCTATTCACGCCATGAACCCCGTCACTTTGTCCCGCCAGATGTGGGCTATTATAATCGCCCCATGATAGCAACGCCGCCGCCGCGGTTACCTCCATTAGGAACATTACCCGAGACAAGTACGGACCCGAGATATATGCTCTCATCCGATAATGGCTACATGGCCCGCCATTCTTTGCCGCAGACGCTGCCGTTGCGGATGCATCATCAGGGCCCTGCTTTGGAACCACGGGCATATCCTGCGCCGTACGAAGAGAGATCAAATTCGATGTTGAACCCTAGTCGTGAGCCTGCTGCTTATCGAATGCGGACCTACGACCAGGAGTCCCAGTAAAGTCCCTTTCTTTTTCTTCTTTTTGTGTCGATTCAACCATTTTACCTGTCAGTCCACCCGTCCTTGTGCGGCGTCAGTGAGGTATCAAGCTGTTCCTTTTGAGTTCAGAATGACGGGATATCATGCCTGCTTGGAGAATCACAAATTCAAGACAAGTATATACTAACACTACACAATTACTCTAGGCATAGTAATAGTTCCACCAATATGCCGAGCCCTGTATACTCTGAGAAGAGTCCAGCCGCATATCCAACATCAGCGAGTACCTCGCATGAACCAAAACCCGCACCCAGAAATCCAGGCTATAGCATGCCCCACGGCTTCGACAAGCTTCTTCACCTCGAGCCCGAATCATCACCTCCTCCGCCCCCCCGCCGAACATCTATACAATCCCGCTATCACCTCCATGTTCGCCAACAGCCCATCGCAGCCCGAGCCTGCGGCGCAGGAGACCGAGACCGTCGCCCTGTAGACCCACCCCCAATAGTCCAAATCCTCCTCACAGATTTCGACCCAGGGTCTCAAGATGACCGGGATATCCTCGAAGACCCACGATTTACAGTGGGCTGTCTTCTCTTTCCAGTCTCGGATTCCCCACCCTACCTCCCAAATACAGACGAGGACGAAGCCCCAGAAGGAGGCGGCGGAGACGGCGACGGCGTCGCCCGCGCAGACGATACATTTTCCACCCCACTTCTCTCCGGCAAAGCATTCATGTCCCCATTCTTCGTAGAGGAAGATCCAGATCCAAACTCCGCACCCACACACCCATCATCCGATAACCCGCACCGAGTCCCATCCCCGGACCTCTCACAACCCGAGAACCTCCGCAATGCCTCGAAACTGCACCAGCCAGCGACATTCTTCATTTTCGCCGATCTTTCAATCCGCTCAGCGGGACTTTATCGTTTGCAGTTTCGCCTTATGAATTGGGGTTCTGTTGAGGATACGGGTCAGTCAATGCCTATTCTTGCGGAGGCGTGGTCAGATCCGTTCCGTGTATATCCTGCGAAGGATTTTCCGGGGATGCGGGATTCGTCGATTCTTGCCGAGGGATTGAAGGAGTTGGGGTTTGTGGAGTTGAAGACTAGGGGTAAAGGGAAAGGGAAGGGAAGGAAGAGGTGGTGATTTGGATTCTGCGTTTTGGTTCCTTTTCATCACTTCCCTTTTTTAAAAAGGGATTCCTTATCTTTTTGTCATATTGACCAGCCACCGACAGCTTAGTGGGCAGTTCTCACACAACTCGATCTCGATTCATTTATTTTGTTTTTTGAAGGTTTCTTTCGGGGATTGGAGCACAAATCGCACGGGATAGCGAGGATGAATAGGCGTGGCGTTGATTACCCTTTTTTTAACCCTTGTGCTTTGTCATGGTTGATTATCTGATTACGGACCTGGGCCAAGGGTCATGGTGTTTATTTCTTTCGATATGAGATATGAATGATGAGGCGAGATATACTTTGATAAGTCACGTTGTGGCGTCACGGTTTGAAGCACCGGCGGTGAAGTGCTTGATAGATTACGCGCCTTGAACCTTGAGGCGTCCTGTGTTGAATTAAAGAGGATATCTCTACTGCCTTTCTGTGGTATAGGAATCACAAATATGTAGAATAATTCGAAGTGAAATACCTACTTGGCGCGAACAAAATGCGTAAGGTTATCGTGTGGTTTCGTGGATCTAGATGCAAAATGTTGATACTGCACGCATAGATACTGTATATCAAGGCCAGGTTGCAACTGGAGCTGTGCTTGGTATGATACCTGAAGATGGTGTTAACAGCGTCTTTGCCTCCTTCAAGGTCGACGAGTAATGGGGAATCATGCGGCGTAATTACTATCGAGACCAAAGTACGCCACAATCCAATCATTTACCGCCGAGAAAAATGGCGTCAAGCTAGATAAAGTCTAGAGTGTTACAATAAAAGCTATTTAAATTCCGTGCATTCTGGGGATGCTGATCGCAAAACCGAACTTTACTAGTATTCTGGCGGCAAACAACTAGTAGGAAATGCCTACCCCGCCCAGCATACTTATATGCGATAATTATACCCCTTTTACTTTAGCAAATTGTATCTACTGGAGACTAATAGAAGTTATAAACTGCGAATAACCACAGGTCCAGAGTTAAGAAAAGCCGAATCTCTATTCCAAGTCATTAAGTCATCAAACCAAATCTACCCATCTAGGGATCAGGAAGACAGGGGTAAAAGCATCAAAGCGCAAAAAAAAGTCCATCGCCATGATTGTAATTAGCAAGTAGCAGCCTTTGTATCATCCCTCGTCTGCTTCAAGAACGGGATCAAACTAGTCCCACCCGTACCATAAAGACCTGTAGCATTTTTATCATCCAACCCTTTCATCTGTGTACTAGCGGTGGCTAGATTCATCTTCTCGTTCTTCAAGGGCACACCACTTCGCGCTGGCTTTATTATATACCGCGAAACAATTTGGATGTGCGTATCTCGGAAGGAACTTAGAGACAGGACCGCTGCATTGTAGGATTCTTTTAGAGCTTGCTCGGTCGGCGAGGAGAGTATGTACTCGCGGATATTTGAGATTGCAGATAGTGTTTTCAGGAAGTTGCTGTGAGCGGCGGGCATGTATTTTCGCATTTCCTGTTCGGTTGTATGTATATTAGCATATGGCAAATAGATAGCGGCCCAGGGCCGCTGGGTCCTGAAGAAGATATTGTTTGGGCTTACCTGAATATATCCCGTTCCAGCAGGTTTGATATCTCCTGTAGCGGAGTGATTGACACCAAGGAAGATATCAAAAGTTTGAATGAGTGAGCTTTGAGCATTGCTTCCACCGCTATACTGGTGCCACTCTCCTTTTCCCTCGCCGACATCGTAATATACGCCGTTGGGAAGACCCGCAGCGCTCATGTTCTTGCTCCCAGCGAGGAAGGGGCGGAGTTGGTGGAAGAAAACATCCGGTTTATTCTTCTCGTACATTCGGCGGAGAGTCGAGTTGAGATCTTCGAGGATATCAGTGAATCTGTAAAGTAGTGCGGTGAGGCGCGGGACATCGTTGGCGGCAGCTGCGGCGATTGCATCTAGCATCAGAGAGATGATCCTGGCGCCCTTTGCCTCTATGGCAACTGATATTACGATGAACCATTCTTCGTCTTTGGTTCCGGTAAAGGACGTCAGGAGAGAGAGGTTGTCGGGTTCTGTGATGTCTGCTTCTGGAACGGTGGTATAGTTCCACAAGGTGAGGGCTGCATATGTTGCACACGGGGGTAGACCCAGATGGGAGGAGATTTCGAGTAGGGGTCTTGAGATGCAGGGAGGAAGGATCTTTTTGCCGGTTGATGTTAGAGAAAGTGGGCCTAATTGTTGAACAAGAAGCTTTTGCTTACGTCTTGGGGCTTTTCGCCACCCCAGATATATGCGTGGGTTAGAAACCCGAGGATGCTATATGCACGGCGCCATTCTGGTTCGGATTGCAAAAATGATGTTGTCAGAACTGGAAGATTATCGACTAATGGCCTGATCTGGCCAGTCTGAATAAGGGTTGGCAGCCGGACAGCGAGACTCTCCCACGGTGTATAGTATGTGGAAGGTAGTTTCTGGAGGGGAAGTCCTCCTGGAAGAAAGCCATGATCTGGAGAGATAGCAAAATCTTCCAAGTTAATTTCTGCTGATTGAATCATGGCGGCGAGTAACTCCAGGGGAATAATAGGAACGTTGTGGAGATGGAGAGTAGAGCCGAGCTGTTGTTCAACGTTTGTTCAACGCTAGAAGTACTTTGGGACAAGCGGTAGTTAAATGAAAGGGGATTCAGATACGGTGCACCTCCAGCTTGAAATAGTCCGACGTAACGGAATTGTAGACTGGACGGCTTAGTCCATGCCGGGTGGCATCGGCCCACAGGTCGTTGCTATCTATGAAACCCGGAATTGAGCCGGATCTCTATCCGACCTCCGGGTTGGTGGATGAGGTCACTCGAAGTGCCATAGCACTGTAATGATGGGACTGATGATACTGATGGCTTAGCCCCACCATAGATCGGGGAATTATTTCTTGGTTTTTGCATTTTTATCGAGTGATCGAGTGCTCAATGCCCACCTGCACGTCTTGCAGCTAGCCTATCTGTGAATGTCCTGTATCTGCATCACACACGTCAACAGGCTGATCGATTTGAAATTTGTAAAGCAAATCCACCGCCAATGAAAACGCACTTCCACTGCAATCAATTATGTAGTAGATCTATCACCATATATACATATACCATAATCCTTCACCGACTTCCCAACGATGTTATCTTTTTGCGGGGGATAAATGTGGGACCGGATCGTGGAGGCGGAAGCGGATGTACCATCCGGCCTGCGACATTCCCCCGCGAAGAAGTGAAAAGAAAAAAAAGAGGATGAAGTTAGTCGTATAAAGTGGGAAACTGCCGAGCCCGAGTACACATATTCTATTGTAAACCACTGCTCTCCGTGTTCCCCCTTGTGACCCCCCCTCCGTTTGTCATACGAGCTATTCAGCTTCCACCCCTGTCTACTCCGATCTCCAGTCCCAGTCTCAGCCCCAGCCCCAGTATGAACGGCACAAACGGCACCAACGGTACAAATGGTACAAATGGGGTCAAATTGCCCAAGCCCATTTTCCCCGCAGAGGCGATAACCAGGGAATACGCAGTCTCCCTGGATAAGACAGATCCCCTGCGGGCGCTGCGGGACGAATTTATTATTCCCTCCAAGGCCAACCTTGCCAGTAAGGTACTGGCCAAGCCAGGTAAGACAAGACAAGACAACTATTGGGATTTAAACAACTGTCTTTCGTGTCCCATCATCCTCGTACCTCAAGTTGTTCTGGCGCTGATGCTGATACTGATGCTTCACAGGTCTTTCCAACGAGCCGAGTATTTACTTCTGCGGTAACTCCTTGGGCATTCAGCCCAAGGCAGTCGCGAAGTATATGGAGGCTCAGCTGGATACGTGGGCTGGCATTGGTGTTTGCGGTCACTTTACTGATCTTGAGGGGTCCCCAATGCCACAGTGGCAATTGCTCTCCGAGCAAGCCGCGGCCTCTATGAGCAAGATCGTTGGGGCCAACCCAGACGAAGTCGCCGCTATGGGCACATTGACGATGAACCTGCATTTGTTGCTAGCTTCCTTTTACCAACCAACCGAAACCCGAAGCAAGATCCTTATGGATTGGAAGGCGTTTCCGAGTGATCATGTAAGTTGCATCTTGCATTAATTAGTACCACACATCTCGCCTCGCCACAGGCAGATCTCGGGGGATCGAGCACGGGGATCCGGAAAATGCATGACTGAGAAAGCTGACGAGAGAAATAGTATGCAATCGAGTCGCATATCGCCTGGCACGGCCTCGACTCCAAGGATAATATGGTTCTCATCGGTCCCGACGAGGACACTTATGAAATTCCCACGGACAAGATCCTCTCGTATATCGATCAGCATGCCCATGATGCCGCCGTGCTACTTTTACCTGGCATTCAGTACTACACCGGTCAGCTGTTCGATATCCCCCGCATCACGAAGTACGCGCAGGAGCGCGGCCTGATCGTGGGCTGGGATCTCGCGCATGCGTACGGAAATGCGGAAATCAAGCTGCATGATTGGAATGTTGACTTTGCAGCATGGTGTACCTACAAGTACGGGAATGCGGGTCCTGGTGCGATGGGTGGTCTATTCGTGAACGAGCGTCATGGAAAAGTCGATTATTCTGATGGGGAGGATGCGCCCAAGTTTCGCCATCGCTTGACTGGATGGTATGGTGGTGATCGATCTGTGCGGTTCAAGATGGATAATAGTGAGTTCTCTATACCCTACTCTAATCTACCCTACCCCGCCTCATCTCGCCTCGCCTCGCAAGAATGGTGAGCAATGACATAGTTCCACATGACACTAATGCATATACTGCAGAATTCAAGCCGATTCCTGGTGCTGGGGGCTGGGTGCTTTCCAACCCCTCCGTAATTGATTTGACAACTCTCTGCGCTTCACTTTCCGTCTTCGATAAGACTTCCATGAAGGAGTTGCGCCAAAAGTCCTTCCAATTGACCGCATACCTGGAATTCCTACTGCTAAATGATTCTACCGATGAGGATCGTCAGTTCCAGATCATCACGCCTTCTGACCCCCATGCCCGCGGAGCACAGCTGAGTCTGTTGCTAAAGCCGGGTCTTCTGCACAAGGTGGCCGATCGTTTACAGAATGCGGGTATCATTTGTGATAAGCGTGAGCCGGATGTTGTTCGGGTTGCGCCTGTGCCGTTGTACAACACTTTTTCTGAAGTCTGGCAATTCGTCGAGGTTTTTAAGGGGGCTCTTTCTTCATGATTTTTTCTCATACATGGGCTCTAGAAGGGAAATGGGCAGGCCTCTCGTTTTATTTCATCCGAGACTACATTGTTTTTATAGCTTTTACTAAAATACCATCTGCGCTAGCTCTTTGTTCATATCATATCGTTCTAACTGGAAGTAATCGGACTTTTGTAATATTACAGCAGTAGATCGGACACATCTAAAAAAAGCAATACTTCTGAACATCCAATCGGCAATCAACATTATCCACACAGGGAGAGATGGGCGCATTTGAAAATTTCAGAAATTCCCAACAGAATCCCAATTTTCTCCACTCCTAAGGAATTCCTGTCCCTGTGAAAAGAAATTCGACGCCAGGATTGAAAAATCATCATTCGA
Source organism: Penicillium pancosmium (assembly GCA_031761475.1). Classification (NCBI taxonomy): domain Eukaryota; kingdom Fungi; phylum Ascomycota; class Eurotiomycetes; order Eurotiales; family Aspergillaceae; genus Penicillium; species Penicillium pancosmium. The sequence continues at coordinate 41,577 of JAVMSB010000124.1, read as the reverse complement.
CAGCGTTAGTTGCTGCGGCAAGAGTAGCCCACTCGTTGAATAATCCTGTGCCCCATCAAATGTAGTATCCGTCCCGGTCCCGGCCCCCGTCCCCGCTCCAAAGCTCTGCTGTTGTACTACCGACGATGAATGCTCATCCGACGCATTCAATCGGCTCGGGGCGGGTAGTGGCGAGGTTTGCGATACCTCCGCGGCTACAGGCGGCGGACCTGTACAAAGGGAGTCGCCGAATAAGCGACGGGCCGAATCTGTGTCGTTATTGGATGAATATTCTAAGATCTCCCAGAAGCGGGATAGGTCGATGAGAAGGCTTTGGTTCTCTGTGTCCGGGTCTGGTTGGTAGGTGGCTGAGACGGCGTCTTCGAGGTGTTGGAGTCGTCGGGCTAGGCGGGCCATGTGTGGCCATCTTTGTCCGATTCTTTGAACGAATTGTACGCATTGGGTGAATCTTTCGCGCTTTTGTTCGCGGATTGCGGGGTTATCGGTGAAACTCAGCTGCAGCTCGATGGTTGCTACTACTGCGGCGCTGTAGCCTAGTAGCGGGTCTGAGACTAGGAATGACTTTTCTTCAAAGTAGTTAATGAAATGGATGATCCAGGTTGTGTGCGAGGAGATCAGGTCTGAGGTGTGTTGGAGGAAAATTTCCGGGATGGTGCTTCGGAAAGTGCGTAAGCTCAGAGAGAGTAGGAGTGGGTGATTCAAAAGGCATAGGATGGTGTGATATATGAATTGGTTTAAGAACCAGGGCCCCCAGTACTCCCGATGCGCCTGAAGTTCTTCCAGCGACCTGTCGCTGAGATTTGCGGGTTTGTACCGATGTGTCAGAGGCATGCGTGTTTCCATTTCCATCTGTATGGCAAGAATTTTGGAGTACTCGGAGTCAGGAGACCACGGGGGGACGTTGCTGGGTCTTCCTCGGAGTTGCACGTATTTCGCAGTTCGGGCAAATGCCTCACTTAGCATTATCACATATGCATTAATTCCCTGGTCCTGGATCGTGCTTCTTCGAGTCCCCGAATTTGACGGCCCTGGAGACATAACTCTTGGGGGCCTGGATGGACTCTGTGGATATGGTGGACCGCCCACGTCGGGGGTTGAAAATTCCCCGCCATGTAGTCGCTTAAGAAGACATATACTCCAGAAGCAACGCCGGCGCTCTTCTCGGACTATTGGGTCTGATGCAGGACGAGTCTCCACACCCAGATTAGCGCACTGGGCCAAATTCATGGCAAGACTGCTGTGAATGCTCGAGCGATGCGTGTTACCATCTATTTAGTTTGTTAACTTGCGTCGAAGTTTTGTTGAGGTGTATCTTACTGGTAAAGTCAACCAGGCTCAGCAGGCATAAGCACTGGAGCGTTGATACTTCAACGGGCCCTTCTGAAACTCGTTTCATCACGAGACCGCGTGCGACTTCTGCATAACCATTGACCTGCTCCGCCAGATCCCTGCTATTGTGATATGTATCCGTAAAGCGGAGGCTCAAGGCGAATATAGCATAGATGATTTCGACATCGCGCGTTGGAAGACTGGCCAGAAAGCTGCTCCGGTGAAACAGAGGCAGCGGCTGAGAATCGCAGTACAACAGATACAACTCTGCAATTGGCATGATTTCATCCCAGGGTGGCAAGACGGCCGAGAAGCTTGTCATGGAGGGTCCCATAACTGGAATGGGAGAATCAGAAGAGCCATTCCTCGAATTGGAGCTGGTGCATGGACCTGTGTTAATAACCATGGTGTTCAAGTTTGTAGAAAAGGGAGATATACCCAAGATGATCGAGGACAGCTCCAAGTTTGCCTTCTAGGCTTTTCAACCTGTCCTCCTATGGATATATTAGATGATTTTCTCCAGGACTTGGATCATATATTCTTACCAATGTGTGCGACGCTGGCAGAGCCACGCTGTTGCTCCTGGAGACCTCCTCCGGAGCTTGTCGACGCCTTTCTTCCGCGTAAATGCATTGCTGCCTGAGTCTAGCACAGAGCGAGCAAACAGGTTGCTCGCCGGGGCATTTTGCTTTCTTGCGCCTGGGCCTTCGGTGAGCGTCATTATCTTCAAACAAGGCCAGGTTCGTGTTCTTACCTGCATGGTTCACAGGCCTGCCTCACGCGTTTGGCGGGTCTCTCTGGATAAGCGGGGTCTGTCTGGTCCATTTCACAAGGCTTGGCTGTCAAATGTCACAAAACATACTTCTGGGTTTGCTTTAAGCACTGGATAGAAGTGTCACATTTATCGATATGCTGGCGTGCACGGCCTTTTTAGCGAATGTGAGCGAGTTGGCGTATTCGAAAATGAAAGCCCTCAACTGTATAGCCGAGAAGACACAGAGCACCACCCTGGTTTGTCCTACTGAAACTCGGTCGAAATCGCAATGTTGTCTTGAGAAGTTGGATTGCAGTCGCCGAAACACAGTTATGTGGATGACTAAGCGATTTATATCCGGCAGTGGATGAAGTCAAGACTAGGCCATAGTCGTTTTGTGATGATCAGCTGCTCTCAGTACTATAATTCCTAGTCTAGAATAGTTTGCATGGTATATTCCGGCCCAAATCTTTACAAGCTAATGTTGGGTTAGATATGATGAGTTCCTTCTCTGCCTGACTCCCAGCGTTAGCCCTGGCATAGACTAGACCCCTCCTGGACCAATGACGCGCCATAGAAAGTAAACCGTAAGCCCGAACAGGATCAGATAAGGAAACCAATAAAAAGAGCTCGAGATAATTACTCTACGTCCATATAAATCCAATATGAGTGAAAAACTGCATCCGAGGCAACAATTCTGGAATTGGCGCTTGAGTTGGTATATGTACAGCCCCAAATCATCAATGTGCCTGCAAACCCGTCTATTCCATCACCGGAGTAGAAATACACCGCCATCCAATCAGACAAACAATATCTTCCGCAACCAAGCCATTTGAAAGAGTTGGCATCATTTATTTCTCGCCGAACCAAGTCTTGTGGCCCTGTGGTAAAGTTAGTATTACAGGTTAGAGAGAACACCAGGGGAACTTGTAGGGGGCGGCGCTGGTGCGAATTGTGGCGAAGGGGGGTTAACTCACGAAGACCATGCGGCCCATGGCGTAGGTGGTAGCTAAGAAGGGTGTTAGTTAGCTGGCTGTGATCAATTGTAATTCGAGATCGGATCACTCACCAGCACCGAGGCCGTAGACGGAGATGAGGTAGGGGTACATGATGTAACCGCTACGGGAGGTCTGTAAAATGCGAATCGTATGTTAGGTTCTTGATTGCCAATTGCCGAGCTGAGTGGAGGGACGATTGAGTCGGGGACTGACCTTCCACCACTGACGCTTGCCGTCGTGGTTCTGGAACAGACGCTGGTAGAAGGGGACACGGTTCTCGCGGAACACGAAACTGAAGACAAGCAAGGCGAGTTAGCATGTGTTTACATCGAAAGTGAGAGCAGTTCGAGGTTCGTGGCGCGGCCAATTGCAATTGACCAATTGCGGTGTCCCTCGAAGACTGCTTCACGAATTTCGGGGCACCCCCGGACTGGGTACGGCGCGGGCCCGGTGATATTCGAGTTCACAGGGACATAAATCGAGGGAGACGTACCCGGCCATACGAGGCGCAGTGCGGAACATTTTGGCGGTTGGAGGGGAGGTGAGGGTTTGAGGTGGGAGGAGTGAAGGGCGATGATCGTGCCATCCGTCGTTGTGAGGCCAAGCTCGAGTCACCTGACTTCCCTCTTCTTTCCGGGATGACTAAGAAAGTTCCGAAAAGGGCAACGCGCAAAGCGTCCAATCATCATCAACTGAATTGATGAGCTTGCAATTATTATTGTTCAGTCCTTTACTACTCTTTTTCTGTCCTGATTGTTTCCAGCTCCATGCGGTGATTGACGCCGGTTGCCATCCCTTCCCGTCCAATCCATGCGACCGGCTCTTCTTCGACTGCTGAGGAGGCCCTTCGCCGTTTCAACCCTCGACGCCCTCGCCGCGACCTCTATCGGGATCGAGCAATTGGAAATTGATTATACGCGCCTGCGCGGTCAACCACAATGCTTGCGACACTATTCAAGTACCAATGATGCCCGCGCACCCCCCGCTGAGCGCAAACAGTGGCCACGGCGGCGTACGCCGGACAAGAGGCCGACGGGCAAGAGGCGACCTTTGAGCTTTCCCATCCACGAGATTGAAATACCGACAGACACCAATGCGAAAGCACCACCGCCACCACCTTCAGATAAACCTTATTCCAAAAACAAAAGAACACTCGACACCCCTGCAAAGGCTTTGCGATTACACCCGGAACGACTGGAGTTCGAGTCAAATGTTGGACACACCCATGATCTTGGGACGCGGATAGTGGATCAGCCGGAGCATTCGAGCGATTTTGAGCTTTGGGAAGAGCTCCTCCATCATCGGCAACGAAAATATGGAGATCAAGGCACACAAGAGATTTGGGAGGGAATGACAGTGCGCTTGCAAGGGATTCAATTACCCGTCACTGGACCCCGGGCCGATTTCTTCTGGAAATGCTTTGTGGGCCTTGGGCTGAGGCGCGAGATATATCTCACTAGCGTGCTTCAACACGCAATTGACATCTACGAGCGTCAAGGGATCAGCTGGCCGCATCTCTATGAAAGTGTGGTAGGTAAACTATTGGATCAAGGCCGGACCAGACAAGCTTCCGCACTACATCGAATGATGCAACGATCAGGACTGGCTCAACCGAATGACGTCGCAAGGGTGCTTAAGCAAGTCTTCCATCCTGCATGTCTGCCAATATCTGAAGATCCGGCAAATCTCATCATTTCTCAACGTCAGACAATTACTTTCGGGCAGACTGCCTTCAAAGCCATGTGCCGCTGCGCACCGGGTCATCGTATCTACGGACCGGTAATCTCGCATTTAATGCATAATGGTTATGGGGAATATGCGCTGAGAATGCATGAATTCCTCGTGAGACGCGATGACCATCCGCAAACAGCGGAGGAAATGTTAGACCTTTGGGAATACGTCAAAAAGCATGGCAGTGAACAAGAATTTAATGCCATCCGAGACTATGCCGAAGAAAGAGAATTTGAAAAATTCAGCACCGACGCTTCCATGACCGATGAGACAGCATCAACAGGGCACAAAAAAGATATAGAAGGCAAGAGATACAACGACGACATCGGTGCGAAATTGATATCTACGCCACCCTTCAACTTGGAATGGGTGATTGGGGCTCTCAAAATGCTCGGCATCTCTGCAATCGGACCCCGTACTATTCGTGAAATTACCATCAGAGCCAACGGCAGCAAGGAGATCCTCGATAGAATCAATCTGATTCGGGAATCCGGAATCACGATCGAAGACTCCATCTTTCCAAGATTGGTTGAGAAGCTTGCCAGACAGCACCGCAGCATTCTACTTTCCGATTTACTGCATAGCGATCAACATCCCGATGTCCTGGCAGACGTGAAGATCCAAGAATCGTTCCTGGTGTCGCACTACATGACCCAGGACTGGCGCCAGTATAACTTGGCGCTGGCAGTGTTGGCAGAGCTATTCCCGAGCTCGTCAGGTCTTTTAGATCTACACTTCCGCAAGCACATTGCAGCTGGGGAATATGATGCAGCTTCCAAGTTGGTGGATGAGGTTGCCATACATGGTCAGAAGTTGAGCGAGGAGAGTGTGGATTATCTGGCGCAAAAAGTCCTGACATCTCGCCAACAGACCAAAGGCCCATCCCCGGGCAAACCGCTATCAGCTAAAGATGAGGTGATGTTCGTCTTTCGGGTTCTGCAACGCGTGGTGCCAGCCGGGAGCTATGTCAGTGCGCCATTTTGGGTTGAGTTGCTGAAGCGACTCGGCATGGATAAGGATTGGGATGAATTTTGCGAAGTGTGCCATTGGTTGGTTCACGAGTACTCATTCAGCCCCCAGGCGGAGCCCACGTTGTTCTCCTCGAAATTGCAGCCTACGGGGCGAGACGGCCGAATTCTCAGTCAGATATTTACCGCGAGAATGCAGGCGGCGATTGTCACTTGGGGATTCCGACCGCGCGTCGACGAAAATGTCGTCGGCAACAGAAAGCATTACTACAAACACCCGACTACCGGCCAAAGGTACATGCTGTTGGTGCGAGGCATAGTTCTTCTTCGAGACTTGCGCAATGCTGGCCTGAAAGTCGAAGCAGACTGGGTCCGACGAGCAACTCGTCACCGGTTGGCCACTTTGTTCAGCGACTATTCACCCTCGGCGAAGCGAGTGAACCGGAGGCTGCGACTAATGTGTCCATTTACTCTGCAAGAAGTGATTGCAGAAGCCAAACGTGCTTGGGGTGATGAACCTTTGTTCCGTGGGCATGAGCACTCGCGGTCCCCTCGGTGGCTGGCAAATCCATATCGTACGAGGAGCAGTCTCCGCCGTTCTTTAAACGTCGTAATTCCACGACGAGAAATGGGGCAACTACGTGAACGGGCGAGACGAGGCGATAGTCGTGCGTTGCGTCAGATGCGCGAGTGGCAAGATCTACGCGAGCGATTTCCACCGAAACTACGGCGAGGCCCATAGCTGTGTTTCTTGTATATTATTTTGTATTTTATCTTTTGTATTTTGTACATATAGAGATGGATGGATGGAGGATGTACCAATAATTGACAACCACTGACACAAGTGAGAATTTGAACCCACTTTGTCCTTCAATATCAACTTGAACCCTCCCTGGGACACCTGGGTATCTTGAAGAAAATCCATGGAACGAATGAAGATGATCGACAGCAGGGTGCATCATTAGGCGCTCTGCTCCTCGCGTCAGACCGGGCTGTGCGACTGACGCGGATGTGTTCCCCTATGATTGAGTGTTGCCTACGAAGTACTACTACACTCGTCTCGACTTTCTCTATAAGAGATTTCATAGTCATCGCCTCTGTACAGTAATACACCCAGGCTAGGCCAACGAGAGGTCTCGCCAAGCGTGGCTGGACAGGCGATCCACCCGCCGATCTAAGAATAGTTGAGACGGCAACGCGGCCTGGACCCGCTTAATGGATCATCAACATTCCATCCTTGTCACTTATTGACACCCTTTTTCCCTGTCATTTACAACAATCTTATTTACCCCGACCTTTGACATCTTCCTACGAGTACTCCTTCCTCCTCTCCACATATCGCATATCACATACCCTCACCATGCAACTCCTCCCCTTACTGGCGCTGCTCCCCGCAGCCCTCGCCAACCCACTAAATATCCGCGCAACCGCCTGCAACAACTCGCCCGATCTCTGCGACAAATCGTACGGCGACATCACACATCTAGGCGCTCACGACAGTCCGTTCGTGACCTCCTCTTCTTCAAGCTTTGCCTTGGCTGCCAATCAGTATGTTTCTGCCAGTGCTCTTCCTATTACCTTCTACTCGGTCCAACCATGCATTCATCTGACAATTCTACCCCAGATATTACGATACCCCGACCCAACTCAGCGCCGGTGTCCGTCTCGTCTCTGCCCAAGTACACAAGAGTGGCTCACAATGGCACCTCTGCCACTCCGAATGCGGTTTGATGGATGCAGGTCTATTGAGTGACTGGCTCAAAGACATCAAAGACTGGCTAGACGACAATCCAAACGAAGGTACGCGCGGCCCAGCCAAATCTATACACACCCTACACCCTACACCTGGCGCAAAGCTAACAGATCTTCTTCTTGAAAACAGTCGTAACAATCCTCCTCGTCAACTCCGACTCAGCCACAGCCTCAGAACTCAACACCGAATTCGAAACAGCAAACATAACCTCCTACGCCTACGAGCCCAAATCCCTAACCTCAGCCCCAAGCTCATGGCCAACCCTGCAAACAATGATCGACTCAGGAAAACGCCTCGTCACATTCGTCCCCAGCTTAACAACAAGCACCTCATACCCCTACCTAATGAACGAATGGGACTTTGTCTGGGAAAATCCATACGACGTCCGATCCCCATCAAACTTCTCCTGCGACGCAGATCGACCATCAACAGATACCGCCACCCTCCAAGCATCGAACAAATTACCCCTGATGAACCACTTCCTCTATTCAAACGATCTCTCCGAGCTCGGCGTCGAGTATCCAAACACCTCTTACGTCGCCACGGTCAATGCTGCGTCCGGGGGAACGGGAAATCTCGGAAGTACGTTGACGAAGTGTAAGAAGACTTGGAATCGGGCCCCGGCATTCGTGTTGGTTGATTTCTTTAATCGGGGACCGGCTATTGATGCTATTGATGATATTAATGGCGTTACTAATGCTGTTGGACGGACTTCGGTTTCGACCGCGGCGGGGTCCTCGAGTGATGGGAGTACGGTCAATAATGTCTTTAAGGGTCTGGTTGATTTGGCTAGTTCGGCTAAGTCGGGCGCTACGCCTTCGATGGGGGAGTGGGTTTGGGTTGGTGGGGATTGGAGTAAAATTCTTGGGGGTGGGATTGCTTTTAGTTAAGGCTAAAGCTAAGGCTGCCTTGCTTGCTTGCTTGCTCCCTCTCTCACTTTCTCACACTTTGACTTCGAGCTTGTTTATTATCGTGCAGCGTTTTTGTTCTCGCACATGTTTCGATTCCCTCTTCATACTGGTATATAGAGCATCGGGTATGGGCTGTTTGTTTGGGATTTCTGGGTTGTGTCGGCGTTGCATGACCAAAATGACCTGGTGTTACTTTTCTTGGTGGTTTTTTCTCTGTCCCCCTTGACTACTTTCAATTGGGGCTGGAATTGGAATTGGAATGGAATGACGGCATGACTCGTGAATGGGGCTTTGATCCCTCCATAGTATATAGAATTGAGCAAGAAATTGAATAATTCTCATTGAAACCGATCGATGCTCGTATCCGCTGGTTCGTACTAGTACATTCCATCTTCAAGTTCAATCAATGCAGATACTCTGTCAGTGGTAACTACTAGTAGGACTGGTACTGATGTTCCCCGCAGAGATAGTATAGAGCCTCTTACCCCACCCTCTCTCGATGAACTCCCAACTTGAATTCACTGGTCTTTCCTCAGTAACTGGCGCACCTTATTGACCTTATCCTCAGCGGTCTGCTCTTTATCCGTCCTGTTTCAAGTTATGTGTCAGCCAGCACCTGGGTAAGCTATATCACGCATAGATATACACATATATTCCACGGTAGTATATGGTAGTATAGAGCTTTGTCCGATTGGATGGGGATGGATGAAAGATAAAATTGTCCGATGCAGGGGCAGTCATCAATTGAAACTCAGCCCCAACTGCAGAATATTAAAACGTACCTTGATCCCACTCGGATATCCGTCTGGATACGTACGACCCCCTGTTGGTGGAGGAGGGTATGCGCCTGTCCGATGACCTGGTGGACCCGGTCCCAGGAGCCTTCTGTAATACGATACGAGGGCTGATTAGCGATCGGACGACCCTAGCTGAGGGTGGTCGTAAAACACCCATTTAAATCGAGACTGTAATTGGATACTATTACCTACCGAGAGTGGTGCCGGCGGAGTGCAGGGTGTATTTTATGCCCGAAGCTTCGATTAGTCGCTGGACATCGGCGATTTGGGCGGAGACGGAGGGTGAGGAGGTGCCGATCTGGGGATATGGATTAGGACAGGACCGGAGAGGGGATACTGTAATTGAGGGCTGGGTATTTGGCGTACTGGAATCAGGCAAAAGTCCGCGGTGCACTTGGCAGGGGTAGGTAGTTCCATGATGGCGTAGAGCGTAGAGAGCAGAGAGTAGAGAGAGTGTTGTGTAGGAAGAAGTGGAGGTGGGGCAGGTTGACCTCGGTGAACTCTCGGCAGGCGCTAATGTTAAGCTGCGTCTGCAAGTATTACCTTAAGATAGTAGTAGTGGTCTATACATCATCCATGGTAGTATACCATGGCATTTTATGGTATAGCTGGATGTCCACAATGGCCACGTCAGAATGGGCAGATGTGAAGCTCTTGAGGGATTGCCCAACCCATGAGGTCACCACAAATGAGGAGGCTATTTAGGAAACACACCCCACTACGGGGGGTTACAAAATATTGAACACTAAAATTAAAATTGAAATGAAATGAAATGCACCATTTTTCCAACCACAGTGCATGTTTAATTTGAATAGGGCTGACTAAGATACGATCCGATCGGCGAGGAGCTTCCCAGCCTTGATCTCGCGTGACCAATCGTCTCTTCCCTCCTCCACCTTATCAGCCCCCCTGCAACCCCGGACTTCTTGGGAATCGAAATCTAAATCATAAAAAAAGAAAAGAAATCTATTTCTACGAAACTCATCCAACTTCCTCCTTCCTCCTTCCATCTCCCCAAGTCATGCTCCTGGAGACTTTCTCCTCTCCATTCTCCCCATTCTCTCCATTCCCACCGAATGACAAAACCCAGTCTCCTCCAGCTCCCACCAGGAGTTCAGCTCGTCTACCTAGCCGAGGGCGGAGCAAATGTGATATACCGCTTTGTCCCATCCACCTCCCATCTAGCGGTCAAGAAAGATGATTCCAAAAAACTGCTCTCGTCATCTCACGATGGTGGCGGGGTCTCTACCCTAACGACTATCCCCCCAATATTCAGAGGCAAATTACTTCGCCTCCGCAAACAAACCGCATCCAACATAAGCTACAAAGAAATCGCAGCAAACTTCAATGCCAAAATCCGCCCACTTTTCCACGCCGACGAATTAGTCGACCAAACACTAATTCGACTCCCGGATGACCTCATCCCTCACTGCAATCAATTACTCCGCGCCGAAGAACGAAACGGGGGGTCCAGACCTGCGAAACGCCATGGCGGATATCTGGCCCTAAATGAACCATTCGGTCTACTAATTACCGATATGACGGTCTTCAATGACGCCGACCCAGGAGCGACACTAGCCGAGTTCAAGCCCAAATGGCTACTTCAGTCCCCGTCAGCACCGATCGGTGCGGAACGGTGTCGAACGTGTGCGCTGAGGGAAATGAAGAACCGGGACGCGAGGGGTCTGGGAGTGAAGGAGTCCCGATCGTTTTGTCCGCTCGATCTTGTTTCTGATCGCTTTGAAGATGTACTCCGTGCTATGGGGTTCGTGAAGGGTTGTGTTGGTAATGACCGTGATCGTGTCCGGCTTGCGGGGATTTTATTCCGAAATCCAACTTTGCGGAATTTACAGTCTAGACAGAAGACATTTCGAGAGGTTGGATTGTTGGGGCCTGTGGAGGGGTCGAGGGAGGATTCGTTGGATATGACTCTTCGTGATTGTACGATGTTTATTAAGGTATGTCCTCTTCCTGCTTTCCTCTCCTGGCCACCCCACTAGAAGGATTCTGGCTAATATTCTACCCAGATCCCCCGCAATGAATCAGCACCTGTGGAAATCCGCCTCGGCGACCTCGACTTGAAAACAGGAGCTGGAGGCAAAGCACAGTACTGGCGAGATCTGGAACACCAATTAATCGACGGAGGCTGGTACTGTACTTCTGGATCAGACAGCAACCAGAAACAGAGCGAGTGTGCACTGCAGTCTTCCCGTGATGAATTTAATGGCAATGGCAATGGCATTTATTCGACATGATCACCTCTTTCAAGCCTCGGGTTATGCTTTGAATAATTGGGTAATCGGGTCGACTTTTTCGGTTTACGCTTCTTTCCTTTTTTTGGGGCTGGTTTGGTTCGTTTGGCTCGGTGCTTCAATATCCCATCCCAAAGGGATGTCCTGATAGACTAATTTAACATAATGGGTGGTTGGTTTTGAAATTTTATACATAATTCGTTGTTACATAATTCATTCCTGTTGCTTGGTTCACTCTGACCAGGTTGAGCTTCGTTAGATACGAGTATTAGAACGGTGGCTTCTTGGCTTTATTAGACAAATATCGTATCTCTTTTTTCTTATCACAGGCCTTTGCTCCAAATAACATCTAAACTGGTGAAAACGGAAAGTGGGCTGAGCAAGTCAAGAAAGCGATTCCCACCTGGGCATATACGATATACTTCAGACTGACCGGGGCTTTTTTCATGCACTATGGCATATTTTAGGCGAACATGTTGAATTACTGATCAAACTAGATAGGGTGGCATCGGTTGTGATAAAAAGAGTTAACCACCACGAATTCCCGAGTTCACAAGTTTCCACGCATTCATAGCTTTATAGTCCTGCCTCACTATCTGACAAAAGGGGTTCGCTTCTTCCTGTCAAGCCACATCTACTCCCTGATATCCAACACCTAACGCTCTCTGCTGTTCGGTTGTGGTTGGCCATTCCCATTCGATCCGCCTCCCTCGCCACACAGCTGAGGAACTTTCAACTTAATGACTTTCCTGCAGCTTCAAGCATTCCCATCATCCCATTGATCAAGTCCCCAGAGCCAGTACTAAACCCTTCACGCGCCACGCGGTTGATAATGCGCCAGCCGCCTATAGTTTTCTCGAGTTTGTCCACGTAGACACCGTTCATCTGGTACATCATTGGTGTGCCATCGGGGCCATTGAGACCCAGAGGAGTCAATGTCTTCACTTTGACCACTGCAGTCTGCTTGTCATCGGAAAAGTCAATGGCAGTATTGGCGTAGATGTGGAAAGTCCATGGAAATAGCTTCCCAGTGAAGACTGGGCCTCGCTTGGCCTCCTCGTATGTCATTTTTCCACCACCACCTGCAGACCAGTCGAAGGAAGTATGCGGTAAAAAGATTTGATCGAGTGATCCCATGTCTCTTTCATCCGCAGCGTGCACGTATCGTGCATACAAATCATCTATCTCCTGCCGATCGGAGATTTCTTGGATGGAAAGAGTCATCTTGGTCGGATATAGTGATTGTGTGCGAGGAAAGAAGGAAGGAAAGGAGAAAGGAAAGATGTGATGCCAATTTCTTTCTGTGTGGTTGATAGACTTCCAGTTTGTCAAGCGCGCTCAAATTTTGTTTTTATAGTTATTTATTCAACTGTAGTGTAACTAGTATGTGACCTCAGGGCCATTGGATCATGGTGGAGACTCGGGTCGCGGAGGCGGGCCCGAATCCGAAACCTCGGGTCCGAAGCGTCTTCGAATTTTGCTCTCAGCTTTCGAAATCCTGAGGTTATTGACACTGACCGTCCAGATGGATGCTGGGTCAATTGAATATACTGCACGAGTCAGAAGGAAAGATCGACCAGCCGTAAGTCATTTGTTCACTCATCCGTCCTTTCCAGCATGCAGTAACTTGACTTCCTTACCTAGTGTGACGCGTGCTATCTCAAAAAGGTAGGATATTCAAGATCTTATGTGCACTGCACAGCGATTCATGGCTTGATTGACTTTGAATGTGGATACAGATAAAATGTGACCGAAGGGACCAGTGCCAAAAATGTACGAAGGCAAAAAGAGTATGTCTGCGGACACGCGCCTCTGACTCAGCACGGACAAAGAATAGGTAACTTAGAATGCAGGGCGTGAACTATCATAGAGGATGAATCTAATTCAGATAGTAGACTCCATAGCCATGATGGCGTCGAGTCGCTTCTGCAATTGCCTGAACCGAGGCAAGAGTCTACAGAGGGCAAAGGTCTAAGCGGCTACCCTCTGGAGGAGGCGCAGGCGAATAGAAAAATCCTGCAAGAAGAGCTTAACAGTGACAATGGACTACCTGCTCCCCGACGAGTCATTCTGCAGTCAGCCGTCAAAATTCTCGACGAAGTACTAAATGCCTTCCCATCGGCGTCGGTAGATATACCGTTAGATGCGAGGGCTGTCGCATCATCAGCAAGTTTGCACGAGCCATCTTTCGAGTTCTTTTACATGATGCTTGAAGGTTGGTGCTCTTTCATTTACTTCCTTGCGTACCTAGTGCACAAACTCATTTCCGTGCACAAACCAGAAGCCGAAAAAGGGACATTGTGGCCAGATCATGTATCCAATCCTTGTCTAAGGGACATGACCCATGCCCTGATGGCCAAAGATGGGAATGAACAAATTCTCTGTCATTTTCGAGTCTGCGTCTATACCAAGGCTATTTCTGTTATTTCGCGATGGCTTGTATCCACAGAGACAAACACATCCATACGGCAGACACTCATCGAGTCCAAGTCCCGGTACATGGCAGTAGCCTGTAAAGCATTAGACTCGATCAGCTTTCTATCACCTCCAAGCATCTCAGTTATTCAGGCTCTCCTGTCAGGGGTATGGATACCTCTACAATATACCCGGTCTCTTACAAGCTTTGAAGTTAATGAACCTGCACAGGCAATGCTTATGCAAGGAATGGGAAATTTGTCTCAAAGCTGGACTTTAACATCTGTGGCAGCTCGTTATCTCGTCGCATTAGATGCTCACAAATTGGCCAATTCCACCCCCCAGAACGAAAGAAATAGAACTCTAAAAGCCTGCCTTGGTTGGTGTTTCTGCATGGATAAAATCATGAGCATGCTGCTAGCTCGGCACTCGTCACTGCCAAAGCTGCTGACCACTTCCGCTGAGCTTGTAATACTACCCGAAAACTCTCCAGGTGCTGGTCTGATGAAAACCATGGTGGATCTCTCTTTAATTATACAGGTTGCGAATGACACTGTGACAAGGGCTGAGGTGAACGAAGCCATTGACCTGGAAGGCCGATTTGATGCTATCTTCAAAGACATGAAAGAGATGTTAGTGAAGATTGACTTGGTAAGTTGTGATACCTGAGGCATTGCCGGCCAGGTAAGATGGTAATACTAAAATTGGGTCACGGTACAGGCAAGCGATGAAACTTCGCGTGCACATCAGCTGGACTGGATAGCAGTGGAATTCACCGCTCGAGCCGCCCTGATAAATATTCATCAATCGCGTCTCAAGCTCATGCAGAACCCTTCGACCCGAACCGACTGCATCACGTGTGCTCGAGAATCTCTTGAGTATTTCTCACGGCTTCAAAGCCAGCTAAGTGACGATGCCGGATTTGCAGAAGCTTTCACTTTTCAAGCTTGGTAATAAATTCTATTCATTAACCGTAGAAGGATGAAGGAAGCTAGCTAACTTGCTTTCTAGGATAACCCTTGTGTTCCCCTTGAGCAGCTTTTTCATTCTGTTCTGTAATTTCATCGCGACTTCCAATATCGAGGATTATGCCTTGATGGAGCAGGTTTTTCAACAGCTACATCTTTTGCCTAACTCCAAATCTCGTGCGAGAATACAACATCTCCTGGGCAGTTATCGTCAATTGTGCCAGGAAATTTTGCCGAGCTCAATAGAGGCTCATCGAGGATTGCAGACCGAAAACGTCATACCACAATCGGAAAACCACGAGACTGGTAACATGCAGGCACTTGACCCGGTTGAATGGCTTGAGCGTCCTGAAGAGTACCTCAACTTTGATGGAGTTTGGGACGACGAGTCACTGCAAGAACTTCTTACGGCGCACTCTTCGCTGGGACTGTTTGAGCAGTGCAATGATATGTAGGCCAATTCTGCGGCTATCACTGCACCGAAACCTATATGTAATGAGTGATTGGAGGGTCTGACAGATTATTCTCAACTCTGAACGCTTGTGTCGAACTGTTTTCTCTTCTCAGTCGTGGACGTAGCCTTATATCATGAAGATGTTTTTGATATCTAGGAAGAACAATACGATATTGAATTTATAAATCTACGCAAAATCTACTTGCACGAGGCTGATTGATGGCTCCCCGTCCTTCTTGCTCAATTTTTTATCTTCGTGAAAAAAGGATTAGCTCGTGCGTCTTCCAAGGGCCTCTGTGATCCACAGGTTGTATTCTTCTCTAGAGTACTACAGCGGACTAGATATCTTGAAACATTCGCCCCAACGGTGCTAGAAGATCCCTCCTTCGAAGGTGCGACGGTTACCACTCTCCACGAGCACTTCGGCCAGTGGTCAAAGACTGCAATGAAAGAGGAACAGGGCATTAGTGAAAACTACCGTGCACGGACTGGTCGATACCGGTTTTTATCATGATGGATCAGGAAGCTATGGAGTCGGTTTTGAATGCACCTGTGGATCAAGATGAGATGGGGTTTGTTCGTATGGTGTATGCTGAGTGGGGATCCGAGGAGCTTGAGAAGGAGGATATTGCGAATGATGATGTGGATGACCCGGAGGAGCCACTTGAGGGGTGCACTGAGTATGATGTGGGTTGGATGAAATTGTATTGGCAGATTCTCAGTTGCCTGCTTCTCTTAAGTTGCGGGATAGTGATGAAAGGCAGGCGCATTATACTCGTTCACCGAGATTGGAGATGTTCTTTGATGTCTAGTTCGATGACCTATAAGGTATGGAATGCTACATTAAGATAAAGATCCCGAATCATCATTCGCAAATAGGGTTATCAGGGATTCCACATCTTCAGATTAGATTATATTAGATTAAATCATGCTGGGTAATAGGACGGTCTTGGATGTTTAACTCTGTATGTACATACAAAGATACCTCCACACCTTTCTAATGGTTGTATAATGGTTGTTACGGTGGTCTGAACCCCTTACTCCCTCGGCCCCAGCTTAAAAGTGAATTGCTTCGAAAGAGGTGACACCCTCCAACGTGCAAAGAGCTGCGCATTCTCCACCAAGATCCGCCGCAGCATCTCCCCCCTCTCCTCTGCACCAGGCCACACACCCTCCCACACGCGTACATATGGCTCCATGATCCCCAAGGCCTCCCTAGTCCACCTCTCTGCCCTCTCCTTGCCAATCATCCCCTTCTGCACCATCCGTCTCTCCAGCTCCCTCAGGAAACGCTCCGTCTCCTGCCTGTCCTTCACCGCAGCCTGCATAACTGCTAGTAGTATATGGGACCGGATTGACAAGTCTAACTCATCTATCTCAATTCCTTCAAATCCTAGTCCAACTGTCTCCTCTACCGCAACAGCGGCTAGGAACTTCACCTCCTCCTCACTCCCGATCTCTTCCTCCCACCCCCTCCACCACGCCTGTACTCCAATCCCTCCATCCGGTAACCCACACCACATCACCTGCTCCGATTCACTATCTCCCTTGACAAGCTCTTCTCCTGATGCTTGTGAGAGATACTCTGCTTCCAACCTGTGTATATCATACTTTCCCTGCGCAACCGATATCCCAAAGCTATTAGGCACCCATTCTTCCCAGGGAAGTATCTTACCCAGGTAAGAAGGAGAGATATCAAAAGTAAAATAGTCAAGCCAAAAGCGCGCATGTGATTCCGAACCAGGTGTCGCGCTGGGGTCGAGCTCCAGCGTGCTAAGAGCTACTGCCGTAAGAGTCTCAAATGACAGAAAAGGCTGCCTACAGCGCGTGCACCCAACCGTATAAGCCCAGCGGGGTCGTTTCAGGACATGTGCGGACACTGGGCTACGGCATGGCTGGAACAGCGGGGAAGAAGAGTCAGGAAGGTCCTGGAGGTCAGGCAGGCGGTAAAAGCGCGCTGTAGTGTGCTGGGCGAGGAAGCGGGTGGAGTAGTAGGAGCGCCAGACAGAGGAGTGCAGAAGGTCATGATGGGCTGTGTAGAAGGTAGGGAAATCGGAGAAGGTGGGGAAGTCACCTTCCAGTTGGGAGGAATGGCGGTAGATGGCTGCTGCTAGCTGTGCGAGGTAGAATATATCCAGGGTACGATTAAAGCGTAACTCGCCCTCACCGAAGGACCAGCCATGTGCGTGCAGTTTCTCTATAACGTCAAACACCCCGTTGTCATTCCATAGCCCCTCGTCTAGATAGATGAATGCGATTCGTAAGATATCCTCATGGCAGGTCACGGGCATGATGCCGCCTTCGGCATTGGTCAGGAATCCTTCGGCGCTCGTAACGACGCTCATGACACATGCGGCGATAAGGAAATTTCATGAGAACCTCCACTGTTCTACATGTTCATACAACTTGAAGGACGAGATATGAGTTATTGTAATCAGAGAAGTAAAATACTGCTCATGTAACGATACTGGAAAATATCTATTCCGAGACTATTCTCAATATAGTATGATATGTCTTGGCATTAGGGTTCGAAAGCAACTTGAATCGAAGATTGTAGTAGTAGGATCATAAATAGAGTGGAGGTGGTGACACTAGTTTCAGGATATACTGTAGAAGGGCAACAACGAACGAAAAAAAAAAAGAAAAGGAACCAAAATGAATTAGATGAATTTCTTCGCATGATTTAAATTCCGAAAAGTATCGAGGTGGGCCAACCGTTTCAACTTTCAAAAAACCAGACCATTCGGAGCTATGTGACAAGGGGGACTCGTTTTCCATTCTTAACGATGCTTTGCCCGATATTTGGCTGGTCCTCAGCTTGGACACAGCTCCTCTTATCAGCTAATATCTGCTTTGAACGTTTGCCTCAGACACTACGTAGCCACTTGACCAACACACCGAATTGTTAAGATCAAGTAACACATTCAGACAAAATAGCTTCATAAAATGGAGGACGGTATGGCGAGGCCTGACCTTTTGAGCCGTTGCGGATATGGGGCTCCGTAAGTAAATACAGGGTATAACTCGATGATCCACAAGGTATGGAAAGCCATTAGATTAAGACCCCGACTCGGGGCATCATTCACAGGGTGTCTTCAGATTCGGTCATATCGTGTCACATCACATCACATTAGATCATGCAGTTCGTGACTTTCCAGAAGTAGGTTTCCCAGTCTTACTTGCCCCAATCGCTCATCCTCACAGCAACAATTTTATCCCTCAGAATCCGTCTCTGGTGTCTACTCCACAGAAGGAAAGCCCCGACAGCAATAAGTGCCACACCGGCCAAAGACCCGATCACAATGCCAGCTATCTGGCCACCCGAAAGACTCGAGCCCTTTGAGGAGGAGGATGACGAAGTCGAAGTCGGGGTCGAGGTCGAGGCCGTCGCAGTCGAGGAAGCGGTACTCGCACTCGTCGATGTAGTTTCCGGCGCCGTGATGTTACGACAGAACACAAATTCTTTGAATGCGCTCAGCTCGACGTAGGTAATGTCCGCGCAGGCGTAGAAGGTCTCATTTTTGTCCGTGTCAAAGGTGGACAGGTAGGATATTTGGAGAGTGGCATTTGACCCCGAAATGATGTTCTTGGGCGGGTTTGGTACATCGTAGCATTCATGTCCTGGGACGAGGTCGGGGAAGTCTTCGATTGTTGTGAAGTCTTTGTTCTCGGTTGGGTCTGGGATGGAAAAAATTGTCAGTATTTTCTTCTTTTCGTCACCTTTTTCTTTGCTCATTTTGGGTCTCACTGTTGTGGTAGGAAATCGCTAGGTTGATGTTGTAGGATTCGTCTTGTAGGACTAGAGACGCCTTGCCGTTGGCTGCACGTGGGAGGTGAAGTCAGCAACCGGACAGAATTTTGTTATGTTTTAAAGCAGTCTTTCACTCACTCAATGGGAATTCGGTTCGATTGGTCACGCCGGCAGAGGATCCGCAGGGAGGAGTGTTGTCTTGTGCGGCTCCCCAGACGCGATCCGGAGGCCAGAGGAAGGCAGCGGGCCCCATGTCTGTGGCAATGGGTGTCTCAGCGGCGTGCACGAAGAAAAGGAAAAAGCTGGCGAGAGCCAGTAGCACTGCCTGTCGATGCATGATGGTTGAAGGTTGAGTGCAAGTTTGTTGATTGTACAACGCGATGTCTGCTGTAAGAAGAAAAGAAAGGAAGAAAGTGCAGATAGTGAGGAGGGTGTGGTGAGTCGAAGCAGGTGTGGTGAGCTTAGAGGGAAGGCAAACTGCGCCGTAAGAATTTTAGGCCTGCAAAATTAGCTTCTGAACTACAAAGAGAAGAATCGCCTTTTTTACTATACTCATCTTGGCATTTTGAACAGTACCTACTGCCTCAGCACCTATCTGGTATGACACTCCGAGATATAGTTTCCGAGGTGGGGATCACCATAGGATCCTGTTTTAAAGATAAAACTAGTCCCTCATCTCCGAAGCGAGTACTACCTTACCACTTTTTGAACGTCGCCAAGCCATGCAATACTTCGCTTGCTCGAACCGAGCGAAGCAGCGTGACGAACAACATGTTAGCGGAGAGGTAGGGACGCAGTTTATTGGACATCCGCTATATTGAATGAGTGAGCTGAGGTGTTAGGAGCATTAGTGTCACCCTAGCTCGCTGTCCTTCCTGCAGGGTTCAGAGCAAGAGGGCCGGATGGTCGTTCGCCGGGTGGGGAGATTAGATTGATAAGATTGATTGGTGCCAAGGCCGAACTACCAACTACCCTAATTGGTTTCTTCTTGCAGTTCCATGTTCTTTTTGCATTTCTCACGCCGCTTTATCCTCCCTGGGTAAATCTGAGCACATCTAGTTGTGGTCTAGCGATGTTTTGCCAAGCCGACTTGCTGGCTAGCATTCGCCTGATCTCTCGAGTAGATTGGACGACCTCCCTCAAATCATATCAATAAGATATTACCCTACTTCCATTCATCCAGGCAATTTTGACTTATTCATAATAACTTGCACGACTGTATAGAGGTAACTGGCCTGACTAGCCTTTATACATCAAGACGATTCCTCCATTCATCAACCCGATGTACCCAGTCACGAACAAGCGCCCCGAAAACACCCCTCTCCGAGTCATCGATAGGAAGGCCATGTGTACCACGATCAAGAACAACATAAGTCGATCTTGGATAAAGCTCCTGCAGCCGGAGGCTATCCCGGTAGCCCACAGTCTGGTCTTGCCGGCCGCACACAATGAGCGTCGGCGCAAGGAATTTAGTACTTTCATCGAGCACCGCAGAAGATAACTGGTATCGATTTGGGTCTTCTCGGATTGGACGCAACGCCTCGCTATCCGCTGCATTCAACGCTGGACTGAGAACATCCTTATATTTCGCTTTTAAAGCTTGGATGTAAGGGGGCGTTTGGATAAGAACGTCTCCAAGAAGGGCTTTGTCTTCAGCTGAGACGGTCGACATGAGTTCCTTATTTTCAACTAATGTTTTGAAAGCATCGAGGTCGCGCCTGCTGTCCAATGGCTCTATGAGTGGTACGCGCAATAGCAGTCCATCGACTTGATTGATGTATTTTTGGGCTATCGCGCGCGCGATGTAAGCACCGCACGATGAGCCGATGAGTAGGAAATTCGAGCTTCCAAGTCGTGAGTCGATGAATCGTGTTAGGCGGGCGTATATATCATCCAAATCTTTGACGCTATTTGCAGGCGTGGTGCCCATGCCTGGAAGGTCGACGTAAATTCGACGAAGGCCTGGTATTGTGTTGAAGATCGGCTCGAAGTCCGGCTCCTCGGATTTCCCCTGCATCTCCCATCCGTGGATGATTAAGATGGGGAGACCTTCGCCGATTTCATGTGCAGATAGGACGGGCTCCATTTTATCGTTTGGGTCAGTTTTGCTTTGAATTGATGAGGACTAAAGGGGTGAAGTTCATGGCGGGGGAAAGTTTATGATTATAATCACGCTATCTCGTGATGCTGACAAATTGAGGAAATACGATCCAACCGCGCGCCATTGAGTTTCCCGTAGACTAGAGAAAATAAGAGAAAAAAAATTTATTCGTCGCTCTTCAAATGTATCTGTTCACTTGGACATGTGCGATATCTCGTTATATTTGGTAATAGAGTTGTTGGAAGAGAGAATCCAAAAAAAGCACCGGCACTTTGATCAAAAAAGCTACGTACCAAGCCATTGAAAGGTTACATCAAGCTTGCAAGTCCTGGCTACTAATTTGACATGGACCTGAAAGTAGATTGGGAGTTTAATGTATGCCGCTGGCTTTAGCACAGCATGGTGTTTATTAGTTAGTATGGGATTTACGCTGTGGTTGCCTCTGAGGGCCGTCGTAAAAGCGGCAACAGCCCAGACAGCCCAGACAGGACAGCCCCACCCGTCAAAGGAAGCCCTGGTCCCTGGTTCCACTCTTTTCTAGTGGCTTGCAGTATTTTATCTCCGAGGTGTGATAGGAAATGTCCTTTTTTTGGCCGGGTTGGAATATCAGTGATGGGCCTTCATTGTGCCTAAATGGAGTACCTCAGTAGGTTTTTGATTGAATTTGATGTTTGTCCTTGAATGGATTCGATTTGAATATTCGAATAGTCCGTCATTATATGAGTTGGAAGATGCTTGAAGGGTGCAGTGGGCATGAAGGCCAAATACCACTAGTCCACCAATTAACAAGTGAAACAAGCCCATGAACCCATGTTTGTCAAATATGCAAATTGGGAAGGAACAAACAATACCAACAATACGCTAGTACTGGAAGAAGTCGCAGGAGGTGACCTCATGCAAAACTGGAGTATCCGATTCCGGTAGGCGGATGCCTATAAACAACTCTCACTTGCATCTCCTTCTTCCTTCTCCCTCTCCTCCTCACCCCTCCACCTCTCCTTGGTCCGATTTCAACATTCTTATCTGTTTTTCATCCTTAGTCTACATTCCTATCATTATGTTGTTCTTCTCGCTGCCTCGAGTGGCTTTCTTTGCTCTCCTCCTGTCGTCCGTGCTGGCCCTTCAGCTGCCAGAACTGTTCTCGCGCCAGGAACCAGGTTCCCCCAACTACGAATGCCATGAAGATTGTGGTAAGCACTAATCAGAGCCACGAATGTGAGATATGTGAATAACAGTACCCGAAACCCATAGGCCTGGTTACCGCGTTTTGGCACAAAGGCGGCGAATACTGTGACAACGCAGATTTCAAAAAGCATCTTTCAAACTGTCTGAAGTGTGCCTTGGCCGAGGATGTCTGGAAGTATTACGGCGAAAATGTCAAGAACGCTGCCAACAAATGTCACGTTGATGCCACCCCAAGTCCCTCGTCCACGCAGGGGCCATTGCTAGCCACTGCATCCGTGACCGGCTCTGGGGAAAGCTCTTCCTCTCTGACAACCACCACCGGTGAGGCTTCGATTTCGAAGACGGTATGTCCTGTTACTCACACTTCTCATCTCTTTCTCAATCTAATCTTCTTCATAGGAGACTTCTGCCACCACCACTTCCGCTACCGGAAAAAGCTCCTCCTCGGTTTCCGAATCCACCTCGAAGACTTCCGAGTCCGAAACTGTATGACAAGCTTTTCGATCCCATCGAATTTTTCTTTTAACTGACCCCAATGATAGGGCAAGGCTGGAACTACTCCGGCCACTACTGGTGAAAGCTCCTCGGCCAAGACAACTGCTGAGCATACTTCAACCATCGCGACTGCCTCGGCTACTCCGCATCTTTCGACATCCGTGACTGCTTCAGTCAATTCACATGTCTCAAGTTCCGCCAACGTATGACCACTTTTTCTTGCTACGTGATTTGCAGTTGGCTAATTCAATCGTAGGGAACTTCTCCAACAACCTCCTCTAGTGTGTCGCCTGTGTTCAATGCCGCAGCGTCTCTCCAGCAAAATACCATTCTTGCTGCGCTTATGGGTGTTCTGGCATGGGCATTCGCCGCATGAGTCTCGACATCGAGATATCTGAGGGGTTAATACCACAGCCGTGACGGAAATTTCAATCAGGATATCTATAAGGAACAGGATGTGACCATACCTGTGCATGCCATGCTTACGCTAGACCGCACCCTTGAGGGTATGCTCGGGAGTAGTCCGTGAATGGCAAGGAAGCGTGGATTTGTCGGCCCTGGACCTTGTATGATGAAGAACCTTTTTGACACTATGTCAAGAATCTAATACCAAAAATTTAATTCTTCTATTGTTAACTCAGAAAGCGCTTTTTCCCAAGTGAATCCTAGCCTATTTCATAAACTGGACAAATCCTGACGCATGTAAGTTTCATGTGGTCTCGATCCCTGATATTAGGCATAGTTTGATATTCTGGTCCAAATTAGTTTAGTCAACCTTTGCGAGAGATTAAAAAAACGCTTACTCAATCAGATTCCCATCTGGGTCTCTCACATAAACGCTCCGGATCTTCCCAACTGCTCCGGTCCTCTCTACAACCCGGGAGCCCTCAAGGACCTGTCATGGATTAGCAAAAAGCACACCTCAGTTCCCAACTTCCAGATAACATATAACTTACTTCAATTCTAGCATCTCGGAAAGCCTGAAGAACCTTCTCGACATTCTCATCCGTCAAGAAACACAAATCGGCACTCCCAGGCTTGACGTTCTGTGCCTTGGGCTCAAACTCCTTGCCCGACAGATGAAGATTGATTTTCTGGCTGCCAAAAAGCAAAGCATGTCTACCTGACCCGTTAGAATTATGACGAATGGCATTAGAATAAGTTTGTATTTAGGTTCTTGCCTTTCTACCGACGGGTCCTTGGGCGAAGTAAAGACTTCATGACGCATCCCTAGATTGGTCGTGTAGAAGGAGACTGCTTCCGGGATGGAGCGGACTGTTAGAACCAAGTGGTCCAAGCTCTTGACTGCGAATCTTGCGGCCATTTTTTTTTTCTTCTAGATGGTTTGAAAAGATGTTTGGGGTTGAGAGAGAGAAAGTTGAAGGTCCCGCGAGGTGTAACTTCTCGGCGATTTGTGATCGGCGCCGATCCGGGGATCCCGATATTGTCAACCATATAGCCTACCTACAAAGGTGAAATGCGCATATTGTTATTTTGAGTATATAAAATCTGATCTTTTACTCATTTAGCCCATTTCATTTTCTACGGCCAACTTTTAAGTTTAATAGCAAATGTTTAAAGTGTCACGAACTACATGTTTCATGCTTTCTGGTGCCTTAGAATTAAGGCATCGAAATACATTCATCCGACCCTAGTTGCCATATTCCTCTTCTTTATTTTCCCATGTTTAATAATTTCGTCGAATGCTACTCCATGTTGATCTCGATCTCGATCTCCGTCGTATTAAGGCTCCTCATATAAAGTGTCAAATTGTGAAGAGTCAGCCGTGGCCTCCACTAAGCGATCTGCATCCTGCACCGCCACAGCTTAGCATAAAGGTAAACCCTCCTCTTGAATTTCACTGCTCTCGAGTTTATCGATACTCTATTCCTGTCACCAATCGGCATGGATCCACTTTCAATATCAGCAAGTGTAGCCGGGCTCACGGCAAGCTGCCTACAGACTGCAAAAGCGCTGCGCGATCTCAAGGACAAATTCGATAACGCCAACCTCACCATCTCTGCAATCTGTACCGAAACAACATTGATATCCGCGTCCATGTCTCATATCCAAAGTTGCATATTGAAAGACCCAAATGCCGCTTCGGATAAGCTGCACAGCCACCCTAGTCTTGAGTCAACTTTGGACCAAGCCCTGACAGGCTGCTGTGTGGTTTTTGATGTCCTTGAGAGCGAGATCTCGAAGCTGACAGAATCGGAGGTATTACAAACTTCAGTGGATTTGAAGTTTACTGCCAAGCTTCGCTATATGTGGAGTGAAAGTACGATGAAGGAGCTTTTGGGCCAGATGCGTGGTCTTCAGACTGCACTTGGTTTCATTATGCAGTTACTTGGAGTGTAAACACTATCCTCGTCCTGAAAGAAGTAACTAATCTATCTAACACATACGCAGTGGAACAATAACAGAGCTCAAACAATTGATGGACCAGAATACGGCCATCCTCAACGAGGTAGCCCAGCATACTTCTCGAATCTCTGCGTCTGCCAATAAAGCCTCACGAGCACCGAGGTCCATTTATGATATGTCTTTCAAGACTCTCAGCATTTCCGAAGACGAACCTTCACTTTATAGCTCGAGGCTGTTTACCTTTGATGATGAGGTAGTCAACTCAATTGCCTATCGTCAGGTTCTGGCAAAAGCTTATGCTCGGGGGAGGTCCACGGATCCTGAAAACTCGAACGACGCGGCGGATGTCCAGGGAGAAGAAGATGTCTCAGGAGATGCAGATACACATGATACGTCTGGTATGTCGATGGAAAAACGCCGCTTCAGGTAAAATGGCTGTTCTAATGGCGACTCTGTGTTCTCTAGAAACCTCCACACTGAGAAGTGGAGAAGAAAGCAAGCAACGAGAACGACGTCCCACACAACAGCACCAATCACTTCTTTACCAATAACAAGTGATCCTGTGAAGGAATTTCTTAGCGGGTATATGCTTGATTTACCTGATTGGAAGAATTATTGGTCACTGGGGCCAGATATTGATTCCGTCCCAAAGAAGGAGATCCAGCGCCAGAATCTGCTCCACGAGTTAATAACCACCGAGGGAGGATTTCTCCACCAGGTTCAAGTCGTTCATTATCTTTATTACTATCGCCTGATATTAGATTCATCAACGATGGTTTCCAGGGGTTCAAATCAAGAGTTTGCCGAAAAGACATTTAGCTTCCATCAACAGATTTACCACTTGCACAAAACCTTCTTATATGACCCACTCCTCAAGAGGCAAGAGACCGAAGGGCCGTGGATTACTAGCTTCCCTGATATCTTTCAGAGATGGCTGAGTGAAGCCACTCCGATTTACCTGGAGTTCTGTCGTCTGTATCCACACCTGCACTCTGCGATCAAGGTTGAGGCTACGAAAAGTTCCTACTTCCAAAGATTTCTCAACCAGACACGGGATCACAGATTTGGCAACCGGCTGGGCTGGGATTCATATATGAAGAGTCCTATCGTCCGCATTCAAAGGTACCCAATGTTATTTGCCCATAGTCTTAGGTACAGTGAGCAGACCAATGAGCGGCACGGATACCAAGCGATAGAAACAGTGATTCTGGATCTTCAGGATCTCGCTCGAAAGTGTGGTGTTGAGATAGAAAGTGCTGAGAATGAAGTGCGAATTGAGAGACTGCGCGCGCAGATAAATTCCACATTAAAAGCCGGGGTTATCTCGCCACATGCGAATATCCTCTTCGACGAGGATCTTTCGTACCAGAAACGTGGCTTTGGAAGAGTTACTCAATTAAGAGTTGTTGTTCTGGGCCCCGGTGTCTATTCAATGGTACTTATCTTGAGCAAGATCTCCAAGCTGACGCAAATAAATGATGATACCGACTCGTATGAGTTGGTCGAACAGGTTAGTCAGAGCTGTGAATGGTTGAAATATCCTGGTACCTGCCAATTCAGACATAATACTAATGAGTCATGACGATGTGCATAGTTTGACGCTCGAAACCCTATCACACTCTATCTCACGTCTAGAGACTCGGAGATTGTCAAGGAGCTGTTTACCCTGGTTTTCTCCCAGGATGGCCACCAGCCTGACTTGCCAAAACTCAGTTGCACTACCCTCACAAGCGTAACGGAGCTTTTTAAGGCCGTGCGGGCCATTGGTGGAGAACTCAAAGATATAAATCGTGGGAATATTGTCCGCGAGATTCTGAGTAAGAGCGGATCTCCCGGGACCTTGACGACCCTATAGAGGGATAATACGACAATTTGGCGTAAGAAAAAAGAAACCAGAAGGTCTGACGAATGAAGGCATCCGGAACACCACTATTCTAGGCTACTCCAAGTCGCACCTCATCCAGGTTCAAAGAACTATTCTTCAATCGATAAAATTACTAGTATCAGCTCACTCGATCTGTTATTTTCCACTTTGCTCCTAAAAATATAAAGTAGCGTGTGCGAGAACTAAAAATAAACCAACCCAGCCTGCAATGTATTTGAACCCATTCGACCCCGCATTCAGGACCGTCAGCATTGAGGGATTATAAGTACGCTTTCTTTCCTTTCCACTGATAATTAGCTCTCATCCCCTATCTACAGGGGCTCCTAGCCGAAAACTGCCTTTCCAAAAAATGGTTTCGTCCTCTAAAAGGCCTCTTGACGTTGAATATGCTGAACAGATGCAATGCCACCCATACGGCACTGCCCTGTATCGCCCTCAACCCCGCGATACATTTCATCCGGGAATGGTGGGATATTTCAACGACGATGGGGACTGGAATCCTATAATCGATCTTTCACAACGCTCACAGCCATCATTCACGCAATCTGTGTTTACAGCCTCACTGGCACTACCCGATGATCTTCCCGCCATGGCGATACCAGAGGAACATACCTGGGGCCCGAAGTTGGGCAATACCACGCGCGTTCGCCAAATTGATCTCACAGCAGGTATATCGCAGAGTGCACTATTGGCTGCTGCGGGTGTGCCTTTGAGTTTGGGGTCATGCTATCGGTTCGAAAATAAAGATTCCACTGGTGCTGTGCTCATTACCGGCGCTCCGATTAAGCATGAGAGGTTTTACCACGCGACGCCCTTCAAGCGATGGGTCGCGTCGAATGCTAAGCAGCTCTTGACTGAGAGAGCTGAACTGAAAGATCATGCGCTGTGGGTGATCACCAGTATCTGGACCGCGGAGGAGGCGGCTGTGAACTGCTGGCGGGATCGCCATCGAGCTGTTGATGTCGGGTTCAGCGTCGGATTTGTGGAGATCGGGGAGCTTGCGCCTAAGGGGAGCTGGGTTGATAGCGGTTCCGCAGAGGGTTGGATACGAGTGAAGGGGGATGAAGTATGTTTTTTGACCATATCTCAATTCCCACTTCGTGCTTGGTCTTAGGAGTGATTTTCTGTGAGGGGAGAATATGCAGGCTGACGTTTAACTAGAGTACAGGGGGTCGAAGAGTAGTATTCTTCGGAGGCCTCAAGTTCAAATACAGACCGATTATCGGGGTACGAGTGGATATCGCTTGAGATTCCCAAATGAGAGACTGTCTACTAACACACTCACTTTACATAGGGACTCGGATCGCAGAATAAACGCACTACATTCAGGGGCGACTCGACAGAAAAGGAAACCGTGGAAGCCTCCTTGAAAACAGATGATGGTATGGAATACGATCTGTCTTGCGAAGCTGTTCTTGAAGATGCGTCCTATCGGCCTCCTCAAAATGCGGATGGGCAAGAAGACGAGCCTGACGAGCTCGAAGTTGATGACGACGATGATGATTGGTGAAGATAAGATATACCATAATACTTGCGTAGATAAAAGTAAATTCAAATCACAAAGGCTAAATTACTATCCAAAGCAGAATTCTTGAAGGAATTACGGACCCAGGTGTATGTATGTGGCCCAAAGCAATGGACTTGCACCCGAATCTCTCATTTCGATAACGGCCTGTCGAAGCACCTTAGCTGATTGCGTTGGGTCGCAATTCGATCCCAGCGCACCGAGCAATTGATAAAACCGTGCAGCCATGTTGAAGCTAAATGTGTCGTCCGCGCGCCAAAGAGTAGCAATGACATGGGGAACTCCGGCCATTTGAAACCCACCAGCAAGATGTAGTCCTTCGTCGCGGAATTTAGACTTATTCGATGCACTCTCACATGCTGAGAGATAAACAAGTTGTAGTCTCATGTTGTTTTGGTCTTTCTGGGTTTGTTGAAGAAGACATTCAACATCGAATGGCTTAGTCTGCCAGTCTGTCAGACGGAGCGCGCTTCGGGCAGGATCATCTCCATCGCAGACACCATGGCAGGCGAAGTGGGCAAAGTCTGCTCGACTCAGATGGCGTAGGACCTCGACACGACTTGGACTGTGTAGGAGTTTACTTTTCCCACCGCTACGATTGAAAATCTCTTCAATCTTTGTTACTTCCCTCGCAGCGCCTGGTAAATTTCCCTCTTCTCCCATCTCTGGCGTTGATTCCATTGAAATCAACAGTGCACGCTTCTCGGCTCTGGGCGGATCTTCTGATCGAGTGCTGCGTCGACTGCGGGTGTATTCGAGAGCGCGAAGTCCATTAATGTAGGACGGTACAGTCCGATCGAGAACGTTACACGCGGCCCCCTTGCGAGGGTTTCCTGCAGCATGGAGTGGAAACGTCCCGATGCGACCAGTGGTAATCCACCATGATCGTGGAAGATCCTCTGCATCGGTTAAGACACCACAGAACCCGAGATGATCAAGGATTGGTTCTGCAACGGCATCCCAGATCCATTCGAGAAGTTGGTTCATTTTCTGGGTCGCAACGGAGAGATCAATACCCATGATGCTGAGGGCTTCCATATATAGATTATCGTTTTCTTCCAATGCTTGTCCACTGAGTAGTGGAAGGGAAACCGAGTCCACCTCGTCCTTTGTCAGAATAATGGCATCGCTACGGAAGAGTCCGTAGTTAACGATAATGACAGGACCTTCCTCGGCATATTCGGCGAGGGTGGAAGTGTCTGCCGGTAGACATGCAAATCTTTCAAGCTCTGGGTGCGATTCTATCTTCTCCCAAAGCTGCTGGTATTCCACACCTTGTCGATATATTTCATGTTGTTGTACTAACATTCCACCTATTTCACTGACTGATGGCGTCTTTTGCGAGCCCTTGGCCCCAGCAAGAGGCTTTAACACTTGCGCCAGTCTATCTCTCAGCTCGGGAAAGTTCTCAATTTCCTTTTCTCGGAGAGTCATCTTATTTGATAGCACGCTGTCCCACATGACACTGCGCACTTTGTCGAAGAGTTCGAGGGCCACGTATGGAGAGTCCCCGGCGGCTAGTGAGCATGCGATGGCAAATGATGGCAGACCGACGAAATTACCGAGATTATTGAGAATATCCTTGCGATCAAAGCTGAGAAGCATGCTCTTGGGCAAAATTTCAGCAGTCGTGCGGATCACATCGCGAGCAACTCCTGGCTTTTTTGCAACAATATGCTGCGCAATCGCGGCAAAAATATAGAAGCGGGCGATGGCGGAACTTTGGAGAGTTTTCAAGTGAGGGATCAGTGTTTTGCTTGCGGTCAAATAAAGCTGCCCAGATGTTGATTCTGCACTGTATCCTGAATCCATCCAAGAATCGAGGATAAACTCCAGGGTATTGTAGATGATTCCGTCCGTGTGAGAATAATTAGTTATGTTTTGCATGTTACCTATATAGCTGAGGCTTTTTGTGAGTTGAAGTAAAACAGCAAGTTGGTCCCGGCGTTGTTTTGTTTGCCTGGCTTTCAGTAGTAAAACCCGGGATAGGTTCACTGAAGCCGCTATCTGAAAGTCAGGGAGGGTGCAACCTGTTGCATCAGCCTTGCGGAAGTGTTCTGCCGCATAGTCCAAGTACGAAGGCTCTTTGAGCTCGATATATGAGAGTAAAAATGCTCGTCCGAGATTGTTATGCATGTTACATCTGTTGTTTGGGTGCACATCAAGGCCCCATGCGAGAACTTCAAGCAAGACGGTCTGAGACTTTTTCACGTCGTCAATCTGTCCTGTGAGTCTGTATCTTTCCTGGTAGGCGAGGGCGAGGTTACTAGCCCGAATCAGACCATGTATGGTTTTCTTTGCGGCACCCTGAAAGCATTTCTCATAGCAAGTGATAGCCCGGTCAATGTCTTGTTGCTGTTGAGTGACCTCGAATTGTGCAGTAAGTGAGATGGCCAATCCATGGGAGATCATTAGGCTGTCTTTCTTGGAATCTTTTTTTCCACTTTGTTGGAGCTCGTGAAGGGCAGAGTCGTATCCCTCAATCGATTCAGAGAGATCCTCAAGTAGCAAAGTTTTCTTGAACTTGAAATAATATGCATTTGCAAGATCATGGTGAGTCAGATGCTTGTCCTTATCGCTGACTTTTTCCAGTGATTTTCCATACTGCGCTATTGCTTGATCAAGGAATTCGGGTTTGTTGCTCCACTTGTATCTAGCGTTGGATATCAGTCCTTGAACATGAAAACAATCCCCCTTTATGGACTGAAGCGTAGTTTCGAGAGAAAGGGCCCTGGTAGCCTCGGCTTGAGCCTCATCGAGGTCATCTTGTTTCTCAAAAGCCTCAAATCTTAACAATAGGCACTGAGAAAGCTTCAGAAGATACTGTGCTTGATCATCTGCTCGATTTTGTGACCGATCGACCAGCGTGCGAAATCGCTGAATAGCAACTTCGATATCTTCGGGTTTGCTTCTTCTCTTAAATTGTTGCATAAATGTCAAGGCCTGGGCATCGCTGAGGCTGTCGCTTGGATCTTCACTCTCATTGTAGGCCCTTTCTAGGATCTTTGCTGATTCCGTGAGCATCTCATCGGAATCAGCATAATCGGCGAATATTCGAAGATGATCCGCAAGGCTCTCTATTACTATCATCGAGTCTGGCTCGACCTGTAGAGCTTCCTTCAGCATATTAACCGCAGCTTCGCCTTTTTCCAGATCTCCACTCTCTTTGAACTGAAGCGCATTGACTCGTCCAAGGTCTCGACAGGAGCGGAAACGGTCATTTGAATCGTGCTGAGGGGCTCCCCTTGCAAGACCGAATATCTTGCTCGCTTTTTCCAAATCCTCTGGCGATTTTGTGAGTTGGTGGCGTTCACACATGGCAGATCCCAGATTCCACCAGATACAACTGATGGAGACACGATACTCGGCATTCTTAAATGCATTGCTTTCGCTGCCAACGGCTTCTCCCAGCTTGGTGATGTACTTGCGTAGCATCTCCGCTTTTTCGCAACCTTCAAACTCATCCCGCTCACGGATCAGTTTCGCCCAACGAAAAAGAAAGACTGGCTTCCCAGCAGGTCTCAACTCAGAAGCTTTTTGAAAGCTTTCTTCTGCCTCTGTGTAGTCGGCATCAGTATGCTGCCGGGTATATCTGGCTGTCAATTGTTGGCCAAGATCATTGAGGTGCAGCGATCGGTCCCACCCCTGGGAATCACCCAAAGTGACAGCTTTGCGACAGTATTCTATGGACTCGTCGAGGATCCGTTCGTCCGTTTCGTCAGCCTGAGATTGAACGAGCAGCGATCGGCCGAAAACGCTGAGAAGTGCCCCGCGAACAGAATTTTCGGGGTCGAGCAAGGTATGATATGCAACCAGGGAGCCGATAGCGATACCGGTTTTCAGATCTGACGCTGCTTTGGTTTTAAAATATGATAGAAGGTGTGCTTCGGATTCCTGGGCGAGTAACATCGGGATCACGGTATGTTCGTTCTCGAAATATATTTGCAGAAGCTTTTGCACTTCCTCGTCTCTGAGTTGTGTCAAGAAGTCGGGGCTGCGGCAGTATTCCCCGTCGCGAATAACACTTTCATTATGGGGAACAGTATCAATCAGATCTTGAAGCTGCTGTCGTATCATGGTTGGTGGTGCGGCAGGTACAGACATGATGGCAAGTTACTACTGGTAGTATAATTTGGAGGGTCTTCAGCTCGAGGGAGCCTGAGTGCCAGGGAATGAAAAATAATTCAAGTTGTCTGAGTTGACAGCGGACTCGGAGTAAGACATCAGTATATAGTCTTGACAGTCAGAAAACATTTAACTCGCTCAAATAAAACGTGGAATCTCGTATATGCCCGACTATTTTGCATCTGGGCGTTCCGAGGACATCGGACAACAAAACCGGAAATATGAGACGAGTGGCTGACCTATTCCCCGGCCTAGTTAAAATGCGGAGAGTCGCATGTCAGCGGACGAGAAAAAAAGCCGATTCGGATCTTACAAATTTTACCCACTATGCGAATGGATTTTTAGGCCAGGTTCGCCTTCCATGTCGGAGACTACAGAGATGCAACTACACAATTTATTAGCCTGTTTTGGTGTTGTACTTTGGGTCATGTTTTAGTTTGTAAAGGAATAATTCAAACGGACGAGCGATGTAATACTACGTATTATTACTTAGCCAAAATTACCAACGGTCACTCTCCTCGCACAGGCGACTTTCCATGCACACAAGAAATTACCCTTACATTGTTATTTAATGAGGCAAAACCTGAAATTTTAGCAGCCTAAGCCGAGTGTATCAAGATGAAGTACAATGAAAGACTGACTTCGTCACCAATGACCAATGACAGAGCGGATTGTGCCTCATGGTTGTGCTTTTATGTATAGGGGTGGTGCCCAAGCAAAACTGCCGATAGGTCTCCAGCACAAAAGCAATAGTCATCGAGGAGCATGTTTACCCGAACGTCTGAAGGACCTCATCTCGGTGCTTTTCAAGGTAGTCCGCGAATTTGGTCAGCCGGATTGGGTATTTTTCCAATTCCCTGAAATCAACCTGATACCCAACTTCATTCGCCCACAACTCGGCATAGAGCTTACGACCTCTCGATGCAGGGTCTCTCGCTTCTTGCTCACTGTAGAATTATCAGCGTCGAGATTGCCCACACATGGAATGTGCAACGCTGTGCGCGCATTGCTCTTCGCCAGGTGCTCGTTGAAGTGTTATCAACACACTTTCACAATCCGTCTTCCCAGTCTACATTGCTATCCTTACCTATATCACACAGACACCTTCTTCATGCTTCGGAGACTGTGGTGCGGGAGAATTCCAACGCGATATGTCGCAGCGTCTCATATATCTTCCACGCGTCTGATAAACCAGGCAGATCAAGCGACCTGCGAGCTGCTCATATTTTGCATCTATTGTGGCCACTTTATATCGCAGGAACAGCACATTCTGCCAGCAATGCTTTGCGAGATTGGATCTTATTGAATATGAAAAATATTGAAGAGGTCACGGGGATTCAACATGCAAAGCTTCTGGCCTTAAATATACAACGGCTGTGCTTATCTCAGTAATTAATTTACTATTTGTCTATAGGTATGCATAATTACTTTCTCCTATCTAATACTGGCATTGGAGGACCCTGGATACATGCTATCAGATCAGATTAACCGAGTGTATCTCGGTTCCTTTTTTTCTCATGACTCGGTGGACCTCGGACTCATGTTTGATGGTATGATGAGCCTTGGAATTGGCCAAGTCAATGGATACTGTGTTATATATCTGTTCCTATAGCCCTAATTTCCCAGGATTAGCCAGAAAATGCTCTCATTTATTTATGGTGAGTTGGAACAAATTGAAGAAGTATCTCGGATCCGATATCACATGGCCAGATGATAAGCACAATGCTATCATAACTTTTTCTCTCTTCTCTCTTCTTCGGCCTTATCAGAGTTGTAATACTTAATGATCATTTTATTTAATTTAATTTTGCTGGTACGTATTCCACTGAGCCAACATGCTGGTGTGGGATCAACATTTATCTGTTTTGGTAGTTAGTCATATGCGCTGAATCCGGCGACCAGGCCTTTCTTATCTTACATCTCAACACTACATAACTCTGCCAATCTCGAATAACGGTCACTGGCATCAGTTGAAGAGTATGCTCAGGTGTACTCTTCTTGATGTGATGTAATGTAACTCTATATTCCAATTTGCAATCTCATAAATCTAGTTTCGCCTGGCCACCTGATCGCTCTTTTTGTCGTGATAATTCACATTTCTTACTTTCTGAGCAGTCGCACTGTACTTCTTGTCGCCTTCTTGCATACAAGGCTGCTCCCCGAGCAGCTGCGAAAGTCAAGTTCATGGGTTTCTCTCCATGGACAGGTCCCATCAAGGCGAAAGGGGCCATCTTGGGTTCGATATTAAGCTCCGACAGCTCGGCCAAAGCGTCTTTCAAATTAGCCTGAAAGAGAGGGTTTGTTGTGCTCTCACCAGCTAAAAGAAAACCAGTGATTCGAAACTCTGAGGACCGAGAAAAAGTTGTGATCTCCTCACGGAGACGAGCCCATAATAAGTCCGGATCATCTGCTTCAAGAATTCGATCCAGCCCCAGTTCGAAGTTTAGATCATTTATCTCATCGCATGCCAAGAAAAATAAGGCTTCACCATTAATAGGTATGGTAATGCTGGTGTATAACAGATGGCGGGTGAAAGAAACAAAAAGAATAACAGGAGAACCGGCCCATTCAAACTCATCTTGACACTCCCACAGATCGTGATGGTTTTTGCATAGCCCATAGCCATAAGCAGCATAAACAGCATCTGCCTCTACCAGGCGTCTTGGGTACCATGGACAATCACCCGTCCAAGTCTGTAAATCTAGCTCTTGAAGAGCAGTATTGATCATTTCGTGACCCAAGGTTGGTATATCGGGAGTTGTGATAGCAACCCTATTCAGATCTTGACGTATCTGCTTCTCTGTAGCAAGCTTAACATTCCAGAGCATTTCACTAATGATGTTGATGTCGTCCGGTTTCACCGGTCGCTCAAGCTTTTCATTCAACCAGTGCCACCCAACTCGTGCTGAAAAAGGGATACCGAAGAAAGAATCCAAAAGGGAGAATAGCTTAAAGTAGGACTTTTGGAAAATACCTTGATCTTCCATTAATGCGGGCTTGCCTCCTTTTGCAAGGCGTGTCATAAGCTCAAGGTACTCAGATTTGCCATGGATCTGGACAACTTCGACGACGGTTCCATTTTTATAATGTACGGCGGATGTTCTGTTGAAACTGAGGATTAATTCCATTTCTTCGAATCATCAAGATAGCGACACACTCACCCGTAGGAAGGTGTGAGATCGAACCCGACTCCCGGGGCATCATAGATATCAGCTGTAAGGCATGTTTCACACTTTGGACGGGGGCAGTCATACAAGGCATGACAAGCGACTACTGAAAAGGCAACAAGAGTGAATATCCAAGTTAAATCCATCGGGAAGACAGGGTCTGTACGCATACTGGCAAGATGAGAGTTGGGTACTGAAGGGGGGTAGCTCTGATCATGTGGCACGGACGAACAGTATTGTCCGAGACCACGAGTTTCATTGAGAGAGGCTCACTCGGTGGTGAACTACTAATTAGTTGAAATAGAGACAGAAGCCTCTGAGTTGCCGGATCATAATGCAACTAGGTACAGTTTTGATTCATCATTTATGCTATAGATATCACCATCATGGAGCCAACTGTAGCCATTGGGGTAGATCTGTTAAATCTGGTATCTATGCCTAAAGCCAAGAAAAAAAAGAAGAAACTTTTACATGGCCCTGGACCATGGTTGTGCCTCGCAGCTGGCATCCCTCTGAATGAAGTGGGAGGAAGTCAAGTAAAGAGACATTCTAAACGGGCAATTTCAAAACATCGAAAATCTCACTCAAAACAAATTTTGGCTGCCTGCATCACTGCGAGAATTTTAAACTAGTCGAAAGTCTGCGCTCCTTTCTCAACATGCCACTCCGCCCCCATTGTATCTTCTCCGCTAGCTTCGCTAGTAGTACTGCTAGCCCCATGAACGAGCCTCTTAGCACAAGCATCGCCTAGCTCCGCCCAGCTCCGGCCCCATCCTCGGGCGAAGATATCCGCGGTGAGCAAATCACAACGAAATGCCTCATCGGTCCCTGAGGTCATCGGGCACCTGGTCTTTACTAGCAGTCCCTTTAGGACATTTCCGAATGCTAGCCTGCATATCTAATA
The DNA here is from genome assembly GCA_031761475.1 of Penicillium pancosmium. Classification (NCBI taxonomy): domain Eukaryota; kingdom Fungi; phylum Ascomycota; class Eurotiomycetes; order Eurotiales; family Aspergillaceae; genus Penicillium; species Penicillium pancosmium. The sequence goes on along the minus strand of JAVMSB010000124.1, from coordinate 4,742 downwards.
CATCCTCTTGTTCCAAGTCTCGAGATCAAAGCTTCTCACCACCAACTCTTGCTAAGTACTATGTCTTACACCTCATACTCCGATGCGCGTATATCGCGCACCTTCCGGCCTATTCCGCGCCTCGCCTTGAAATCTCCAGATCGCGAAGTCGCTTTACGAAACGAACATGTCGTGCGAGCGAAGACGACCCTAATAATCAAACCTGCCCGTGACGACAGCTCGGAGGTCGGATATCGCATCGTCCATGAAGATGGCACCCCCGCTTTTACCGTGACCGGTCGGAAATTCGGCGATCGATCCAGCCGAGAGTTCCGCGATACGTCGGGTCTACCTTTATTCGATATACACAGATGGTCGGCGCTTTCAATCCCGTTTCGTTGGTATTTCACAATGCCCGGCAGCGATAGGAAATCAAAAATAGCCACGGTTGACACGCAAACGTCGTTGAAGGGCGGCGATTTAAAATTCACTTTTCAAAATATGGCTGCTATTGATTCGAAAATGGAGGGTGAGAGGGATGTCACGCTCATGGTGAGGCGACATGGGGAAGCACTGAGACTCTTTGACATTGTCGATGGAGACCGGAGAATTGGTGAAGTTCGAGAGAGCATTCACCACAATGAGAAGCTATATTTAACCAAACGCTCGAGACGGCAGGGATTTCGACCGGCTCTTGAAGTTATCATCGTTCCCGGCGTAGATGCCACTCTGGTATGAGCGCTCAAACTAATTCACCGGTTGTTTCGGCTAACTCTAGGTCTAGGTTGGGGCCATTGCAGTAATATTGTCTGATTGGTATTTTGGAAGCGGCTAAATGTGATACCCAAAGAGTAGTTATTATGTTTATCAACAAACTGTTTCAGACCTTATGCGTCTTGTTCTTGGTTGCACCGAGTATTGTTTGAATTCAATATAAGACAACAAAAACCGGCCGAGATAAAGTCTCACTCATATTCCCAATAACCAACCTGGCTAAATTTTTTTCTTATTGTTCTTAAAGGTAGGCGGAGCTCTTGATGGATAGGCTGGATTGAATATCCAACGCTGCCCAGCACAACCTGGTTTTTTTTTCCCGCTCGGGGACACATTGTACTGTACCCCCTGAGCCAATCTTTCATTGCATCTTTAGTTCATCCACTTCGTAATCGAATTTTCGTCCAACTTTTGGCTTTGGCACAGTCAGCGACAAGGCGTTTTTCCTCAACCGCCACAGCAAAGGCATAATGTGGCGGTGCGCTTTAAGAAACAACGCGTTTGGGGCGCACTGTCAGGCAACAAAGAGCTCTCCTACTTGGGCATACTTATATCTCTCTCGTTCCAGTGCTCTCTTTTTCTTCTTGGCAATTAAACAGATCTAATTTTCCAACAAATCTCGGGAGAAGATCGATCCTAGCGTCGATCTCCAAGGTTTTCTTTTTTTCCTTGACCGCAAATAGTACCCCGCTCTACCCCTTGCAGGGCAGAATCGATCGCAATCTCAACATCGATCTCAACCAACCGTCATCAATTCAGTCATGGATCCAAGGGTCGGTGTCGGTGTTTTTGTTCTCAACTCTGAGGGCAAATTTATAATCGGCAAGCGTAAGGGAAGTCACGGTGCCGGTATGTCCACCCTCAATATGCACTATTACCCTTCTTGCAATTTACAATGGCACCATATAGCATAATTCTGACCTCTTTATTCTGAATATAGACACATGGGGCCTCCCAGGAGGTCATCTAGAATTTGGCGAAGGGTTTGAAACATGTGGCGAGCGTGAACTCCTCGAGGAGACTGGCTTGGAGGTCCGAAATCTACAATTCTGGACAGCTACGAATAGTGTCTTCAAAGATGTGACCCCCAATAAACACTACGTCACCATCTTCCTTGGAGGTGTCGTCAGTGATGAAGGGGCTCAGCCGCAGGTGAGTACATAGCTTCGCAGATCATGTGTCGCTTCTATGTGCCCCCCTTTTTCGTGCTTCAAGTGCCGTGCTAACTAGCCAATCAAGATTATGGAACCTAACAAGTGCTCGGCATGGGAATGGGTGTCTTGGGATGATATCAGAGTTGACGCAGAGAAGATGATATCAGGTGCAGGGTCTCCAGAGAAGACGCTCTTTCTGCCCTTGGTGGAGCTGTTCACCCAGAGACCTAACTTTAGCGTTTCGAGGGACTCGGTGGTTTAATAAAACACAAATCTAGTTCAATATCGACATCATAGAATTCACGGACGGCATTATGTAGCACCGCTCATCTTAAATGAGTTATGCTTTTGCAAATATGACGACTTCTACATGATTGTGCAACCACACCAAGGTGCGATTAAGCCTTTTCCTTTTACGGCCCGTCCTATCTGATGTGTATGGCCACCTGCCGATCCTTTATGCACTTCATCAATCAAAAGGAACGATAATGGCAATTAGAATAAATAATCAGACACCCCTTGATAGACACAGAAAGCCATCCATTCCTTAACTCCTAATCGATTACACACTCCTTTGTTTCAAATTTCATATATTAACGCTTAGTATCATATCTTATACTTGATTCATTTTTTTCATCTGCAACTTCATTTTCGTTCGTGCTTTTCAGGATGCATTTCAAGTATTTTCTTCAGGTCAGCGGGCTGGCCCTTTTGACTGGTGCTGTTAGTGCCCAGCTGGATACCGATGCTCTCGGCCTCAATCCTATTCTTGGAAGCAACCCTCTTGGTGGTAATACTGGTCGCGCAATCCATTCCGCGAGCCCGACCTCAACTCCCGCTCCAACCAGTTCACCTGTTACCGATCATAAACGATCTGGCAATCCTAGCTTCCGACGAATCGTGAAGAAAGATATCGGGGGAAATCTTGCTGGCGAACCTCTTGGGAACTTTGTGGGAAGAAAAAGCTCGCCTTCTGAGAAGGCGTCCTCGTCAATTGCAACGCCTACTTCCAGCCCGAGTGGAACCCCAACCACAGTGCCACAATCCAACAAGGGAATTCTTGGGAGAAATAACGGTAACTACGAGGCCGACTCTACGATTCCGGTAAACTTGGGTCAACTTCTCTCAGGAAGAGATAACGGAAACTACCAGGCCGACTCGACAATTCCGGTGAATCTGGGCCAGCTGCTCTCAGGAAGAGATATCAGCAGTTCCAATGCTGGCTCGACTGTGCCAGGGAACTTGGGTAGCTTGTTGGGTGATGAAGACTCTCCGTCCACAAAGCCTACTTCTACTCAGAGCCCAAAGCCCAGTTCAACTAGGCCAGCAAAACACGCCAAACCGTCGACCAGCTCAAGTGGATTCTCAAAGAATCAGGCCAGCCCATCGGCCACCCCTACTCCGTCGACAATTATCAGAAGACGCCGCCGTGGTAACTTGGGAGGCTCTTCGAAGGCCCCCGCTCCGTCAGCCACGCCGACCTCTGTTGCCTCAACTGCCTATGCACCTACCTCCATGCAGACAAAAGGCCATTCAACCCCGCTGAAATATCCCTCGAAGGAAACTGGTGTCCCCAAGGGATCCATTGACGCTGCTCCCCAGTGGAACTAAAGCTTGTACGATATTATCCTCACAATTCTTCAACCTTCAAAATCGCTAACTACTCAATAGCTTGAAGCTATCACTCAGCGAAAATCGAGATCTGGAACTATCTCGTGTAAAATGGCGAAGTATAGAACGACGATAGATACTTTTGAATTAAAGTATCCGAATGCAAGACGTGGAAAAATTCGGTTTTTTGGAAGCTCATTGGTGTGGAACTTGAACCTCCTGGATAGGAATCTCCTTCTATATAAATCCTTCGCGGGCTGTATATTAATGTCTCTTTCGGAGTTTATGAGATTAATGTAATCTATGTACTTTCACTAGAGCTTCTGATTGAAGGCTTGGTTGTCTCGTCAGTATGTGCAGAATTTTGTGTAGGTGATCAATTTTCTTCGTTCGGGTGGTTCAAGTTGCAAGGCTGTGATCAACATCGCCAGGAATCCACACGGAACCCCTGGATACGTTTTCCGCCATAAAAGTATATCAATAATGATACCGACCTCGGAGTTTGACTCGGAAAATAGCAAGTCAAATTTGGCCCACCTAGTGATATAGCTCAAGTTACGTTGAGTTTTCATGGATGTAATAGCTTCACGTACGGCTCACTATAAAAAAGTACTAGTATTCTGATATATAAATATGAAAGGAAATCCTAAGCCAAAAAACAGTGCACCAAACAAATGACCTATGCCTGGCTCTCCGAATTTTCACGAATATTCCATGGCCGTTTACATGAAAAGAACCACTTTTCTGTACCCACATCAATGCACAGGCCGGTTCATGACGACATATCTTCCTGCAAACGACTGAAAACAGGGGTAATGAATGTAGGGCATCGGCCCTAGCCTTTACACCGAGAGAATCCTATAAGAAGCCTTCAGAAGCTCAGAAATCTGAAGTTTTCCATCTCTCAGAGCATCCAAGATGATCCTGCAATGGAAAAAGGCATCACTTTTGGTTGATTATTGACAGAGTTCGGTCGAAAAAGCCGCAACCGTCTTCTCGGGAGCATATCGCCCATGGGGCCGATAAACTGCGACCGGGGCAAAAAGACCCCTTGTTCTTTTTTTACTCAGAGCCAATGGCCCTGGAGTCGATATACGAACATCATGGTTCTGGAAAATGATTCCGCGCCACACCCTTGTTCCCGCGGTGGTTTACCCACTAGCGGGAACGTTCCGACTGGTCCTGGTACGAACGCGCCCCCTTCTTGCCCCCCTCAACCCCAAC